>JANIMX020000289.1:8945097-8958651 GCA_024582655.2 Erythroxylum kunthianum | reverse complement strand
GGACATCAAATTATGTGAATTAGGAAAAGACATTAATTTTATTATTGCATCAAATTTATTCATGCATAAATCTCATTTTATTTGTTATTATTGTGTGCATAAAATAGCATATTTTAAGGCATGATTAAGTACTTAATTTCGTAATTTAGTGACAAAAATTTAAAGAAAATTAAAAGAAAAAAAATGGAAATGAGAGAGTTGGAAAAGTATTATCACAATTGTAAAATTATGCCTTAATAAACTTGGAAAAACACGCAAACCGAGGCATGTGATTCCAAGTTTATTAAGCCATCTGATGCAGGTGTAATACGCAGGAATTAACTCATGCCCAAAATGCTGAAGACCAAGGCTCAAAACGCAGGATGTGAATGAGCGAAACGCACAGCATGCAAATCAAAAATCAGAAAATGAAACGCAGCGCATAGGACAGAGGAACAAAAGGGTTTCGCAATCTGCCTAACTCATCTTTTTCTCACCTCAAGAGAGACTTGAGCACAGATCTTCGGCTAGGACTTAGCATCTCAGCTTGTCAACAGGAAGACCATTCAATACCAAGGTATACATATACTATATAGCCAACTATTCGAATCTTCAGCGTTGCTTGTTGAATCCATTTGTAAGTGTTTGACCTTGTGTGGTGGTTTCATGTTAGCGGCCAACCTTCGGATTGGCCTCCGATCAATCCATTTCTGAGGCAGGCATTAGCAGCAGAAGAAACTGAGTGCAACAGTGCCACGTTCTTTGTTAAAGTGTATATGGAAGGCATTCCTATTGGGAGGAAACTCAACCTTTTAGCCCATGATAATTACTATGACTTGATAAGAACTCTTGACAACATGTTCAACACTACGATTCTGTGTTGAGTAACTTAAAATATCTCTCTCTCTCTTCTGTTACTGATCTGTTGGATTAGCTGATTTCTGTGGATAAAATGTCTTATCGAGCTCGGCTGTTGTGATTCAAACAGGGGCTGAAATGGAAGGTGAACAAACTGATCGGTGTCACGTTTTAACTTACGAAGATAAAGAAGGGGATTGGCTAATGGTTGGTGACGTTCCATGGGAGTAAGTATCTTCTCTCTAATTCTTTGTTTCATGTAGTCAACTGACAACTGATTAACAGTTCTTATCACTTAATGATCTTGTTCCTTTTCCAGGATGTTTCTATCCTCTGTGAGGAGATTGAAGATCACCACAGTGACAAGTGACTGATTTTGGTTCAGGATAATCCAATGTGGAATGGTTTTTGTTTTTGATATACTAGCAGTTGACTATGTTGTGAATCACAGATGTACATTCCTTGTTGACTGTTGCCTGCAAATATTTCTTACAATGACTATCGGAAAATCATACTGTCTTGGTAAAACAATAGTCCTGGATCTAACCACTTTAGCAAAATCTACAGAAGATCGATTTAATCAGTTCCCAGTTTTGATATTGACAAGATCTGATGAAAAATAGATTGCTCAACATTCCATAATTTTCCTCATTCAGTTCCTTCCATTGGTGCTGCGAGTCAATCCTGCCCCGTGCAAGGTAGATGAAAGTTTCCGAACCGAGCCTAAACAGGATCCTGAAGCTCTAATTATACACTTACAGGATGTTCTGTGTTAGAAACCAACTTAACCACATGAATATATATCTCTCGAGGAAACCAATTCTATCGTCATCTCTGACGGTCGGATTGGCAGCAATGTCGAGTCCTGTAGGGATATGTCGTCTGACCATAACATTCTGGCAGGATGACAGTCCTCAGTCATCCGAAACCAAAGAGCTGTTTTGAATGCAATCAAATGAGTCGTTGGCTATTATTTCTAGGTTCCTCAGGCCATTGAACCCCAAAGCCTTTCTTGCTGATCCATAATTGTAGTTCCTATCAAAGAACATGAAAATTTCTGATAATATTTGTTAAAACAGAAGGTATGATTCAGGTTGGGAATGGAAGACATTACCCTGAAAGTTGAAGGGATCCTCTTCCTTTGTAGGGTTTACCAGGATAACAGGCCATTGGGTGTTGGTTGAATCACAGTAATCACCCTGCGGACTCACTCCTTGATTAATTTGAAGCAGAATCCAACAAGGCTTTTTCCCTTGAGCTTCGTTGTCGTCACACAATGTTACGTTATATTAGCTGAAATAAGATTAGGGATGGCCTTAGGCCCTTAGGTCGAAACTCGTCAGGAATCCAAAAAAAAGTTCATGGGTGTTGGTTTGAATCACAATAATCACCATGTGTCCTCGCTCGCTTCTTCTTAATTTGAAGCACATCTCTCCACCGAGTCATTGCTCTCGAGGTTCGCTGATATCACACAATCTTATATTATAGTAGTTACGATGAGATTAAAGATGGCAAAAGACCTGGTTAGGCCCGTGCCTCCTAAGATCTGGGCTCGATCTCAAAAAAGATTTTACAAGCTCAAATTCTGAGTCCAAACATAGTCAAAGTATGAAAAACGCAAGCTTATGCCTGCGTCTATTAAATTTCAAGCTTATCCAAAAAATCTAATCCTGTTTATTATATTGAATTTGAGCTTCTTTTTTTATTTAAGTTCAATCCAAGAGTAGAGTTAAATCCGAGCACTAGGCTTAAGTTGAATTGAATTTGAACTGATTCAAGTTTTAACCTCATTATCATCTTAGATGAGACTGAGGAAAACGTACATATAATAACAAACTTAAGGCTATTTGAACGGATTATCAAAACTCTCAAAATTAATTTTGATTTACTAAACTCTCGTAATAGTCGTAAAATAAGGTTGAATCCCAAAAAAAATTAAAAATTAGGTTTTTAATTTCAGTTGATAAAACAAATTGAGAGTTTATAATTAATCAATTAATAAATTAACTTTAACAAGGATTCAAAATAAATCAATGGAGTATTAAAATGAAAATTTTAATAGTAATAGTAATTAACTTTGATTCAAAGGAAGGATCTTATCCAATTAAGTACAATAAGCTTAATGAAAAAAAATAAATTATAAATTAAATAATTGATATGACTACAATTATTCAGTTTAATTTTTTTTATTTCTCATAAGTTAAATATATAAATTCATAAATAACATGTTTGCTACTTATACCAATCATTCATGATAATTACATATCACTAAGAAATATTGATTAGTCATGCAATAAAAAAACATAAAATAAGAAATATTTAAATTAAAATAAAGTCTCACAAGGTTACAACTAGAGTTTTGAATTTTCTTGAATTAGAAAATTTAGATTTATCCACTAATGGCTTTAGTTTCACCACAAAAATAAAAGAAAGAAGAAAACAAAACAAAAGAAAGACAAAAGTGAATTACGGAAAGAGTGTATGTAACATTTTATTATTCTTTTCCTAAAAGCTAACTTCTTTCAATATTACATAAACTATCTTCTAAACAAATCCAATTCCCTAAGAATAAGCCTCCTACTTTACTGAAACTCTTGTAGTTAATTTGTCTTTAGACATGTTCGCCTTATCTAATACAACTATCTGTCATCTTTTTTCTAAAATTCATGGTTTTAACAGCTATAATTTGATCCAATCTTCACTTATCATTTCCTAAAATAGACAAATATTAATTTTACTAATTAAGCACCAAAATTAATCCAAAACAGCAGAGATAGTTTCAATTAACATTACCAAATCATATCCTATCAGTCTTTAATAGGAATTGAAAAGTCAAATGAGTAACCTTAGCATAGGCATGAAAATTAAAAGCCACCACTGAATTTTGAAGGTGTGATGTTAATAAGTGACTTGCCATGGTTAAATAGATTGTTTTATGATCCAATAGCCAAGTTTTTTTTCTTGAAATATAAAGAATTTATAAAGTAGTCACATATTTTGATTTCTCTAGATAAAATGGAGAAATAATTTTTATTAATGATTTAAAAAAATTTGTATGACAAATAAGTAAAGTCTTCTGAATATTTAAGTCAACTTAACTATTCCAACTTTTTAAATACTATAGCTCATTTGTCTTTATTACTCTTAAAGAGATAGATAAGTATTTTTGGATTTTTTTGTTGAATAGTAGTGATTCAAAATTTCATCATTCTATTTTTACTTTTCAGTTCTATTTTTCAATAAGTATTTGTTAGTGGGTTTATTAATTATCTTATTTAATTAGAACGTGTTTTAGCCGAGTTTTTTCTATTGAAATTGGCAATTTTAGTGGGACATATTTTACCAATTTTCTAGTTTTAGTTGCTGACTTTTAGTTTATTTTGTTTTGCTGTAAGCTTATAAATTCAAGCACTTACTTCGTGATTTTTTGCAATTGTATTCACCTATTGTTTCTAACATTTAAAAGTTGCCTTCCGGCCTTTATTTCCTAATTGTGTAGTAATTTTTTGTCTTTTACTTCCAACAAAATCTCGGCGTAAGAGCTTTTGAGTGAGAGAAAAGTAAGTGCAGCCCTTTCCCACTCAAAATTTTAGGTGAGGTCATATATTAGGTAGAAAGAAAAGGAGTAAACTAAGTGAGAAAAAGGCATTTTTCTTCCTAAAAACACATCCAAAGAGAAAAAGAATTTCATCATGGCAGTTAATGGCACCAATCCTTCTTCTCAACCCTAATTCCAATTTTTTGAGGAGAAAATTATCACTTTTGGGAGTGTAAAAATTAAGACTATGTTCAATTCTCAAGAATTATGGGATTTAATGGAGAATGGGTTTAAAGACTCAAATCCAGACCAACTTAACCAACAATTGTGAGAGACTCACAAGAGAGATGGTAAGGCTTTATTTCTCGTCCAATAAGCACTTGATGAGGAGATATTTCCTTAAATTACAACAACTGCTACTTCCAATTAGGGATGAGAGATTTTGAAGCAAGATTATATGGATGATAAAAAGGTAATTGTTGTAAAATTGCAAACTCTTCATCGTGATTTTAAGCAGTTACTATGAAAAAGAATGAAATTGTGCAAGTTTTAATGTCTAGAGTGTTTGCTTTTGTTAATCATATAAAGTCTTATAGTGATCTTTGGCAACTGCAAGTAGTATGTTATCTTGAAAGAACAAGTAAACCATTGAGTATACTAGTAGTATGTTGTGTTGATAACGAGTCATTTGCAAACTTCATTGTTATAGAGGTAATGAATAGGAATTTAAGGACCTGATGACTCCTAATTTGTTGAACTCATTGTTGACTTAGTCATTAATTTTGGCCAATTTCAGTTTCAGCAGGCCAGCTTAAGCATTTTATTAGTAATTAATGCGATAAAAAGATGTTTTTGTCTTATCTTTTTATTAAAAACGATTTCATATTAGTACCTTCATCTATAAGAAATATAAACTAGGTAAGTTAAATTTGTGATATTCTTTTTAACAACAAATAGGGACCCAACTATAATACTGATGTTAGATTCACTTGGAAAATTATTAATTATAAGGACAAGGACAAGTTTATGTGCCGCAATATATGAACATAATCATATTAAATATGTATGTAGTATGAATTGTTCCATGTTATGATAATGTGAGAAATAAAGAGGACCAAATAAAACAGGTGGACAATGTCATGAGAAAATGTAAGACTTAAAAGAAACTGTAATAACTCTCAAGGTCAAAGAAAATGTTATGAGTTAACCATCAAATAAAACCTATGGACAATGATTCAGAACTCTGGCATCAATAATTGTAGCATTAATATATCAATACCATAAATATCTAAACTTGGATCATATGTTACACAGAACAAATGAGCCTGTCAAAATGATGATTGCATTCATAAATATATAAACCCGGATCAAATGTTAGAAAACTATGCATATGTGAAGAATAATTAGTATGTTTTTTAACGAGGCTTTTAATCAAACCCCAACATAAAATATAATAAAATAAGATACTTTATTGATGTATAACAAGAACTTATAGAACATCTGATGAGGATTTATAATAAGTATGCTACTTGCACAATTATTGTGTTGTCTAACTTGTCTGAAAGAGGGTCTCGCACTTACCAAAATTCTAAGATGATAAAATGAGGACACGACGAAGAGGCTGAGTCATTAATTTTGTATTATTGAGTAAAGCACAGCTAGCAATTTTACGACATAACACTTATACAACAATGTCAACTAATGAAAAAAGAACCAATATTCAAATTGCTAATCAACCATGTTCAAATACTCAATCAAACTATATTAAAACTATGAACCAAATTATGTCAAAATTATCAACCAAATGATAACTAATACATATCCAAAACTAATACATAATCAGAAGTTGGTATCCAAATTCTTAATCATCAACAACATGACATTTTTTAGGAGCAGATCTTTTTTTCCCTCAATTTGATCCTCCTTCTAATTTGAGTTATATTGTCAGTTGTATTTTGGAAAACTTAAGTTGTTGTTGTAATATTATTCGAAGGTTCTAACACTTGACTTTGACTTTGACCCATCTATAAAGAATAAAAAATAAAAAATCTAAATATTACCGTCTCCCTTATAATTACATACAAGTAGTGTAAATATGTATTTAAATGGCTTACCATAAAATAAATATCCCCACAAACATTTCCAAATGTCATTCCATATTTTCTAGTTGTCTGTATAAACAAAAGAAACTATAATGTTCTATAAGTTAGAGAAAAAATAACTTCAAATTAAATGTGAGTATTCACTAACTACTCTTTTCTCCCTTCTTAAGATAGAAGATGTAGTATTTGAGCTTGTAGATACTGATTGTATGAGTCTTCAAACTGGCAGTTACCAAAATTGGAAGAAGGGGCTTTAGTTTTGTATGGCCATACTCTTTTTCGTTGCATTATACATATTGATATACTTTATGATGAATAAATTGAGATTTTCTTTACAACTAAAATGAAGGGAAACAAAATTTTAATAATAACTACCTTAACAATTTCATGTTGCCTCGAATGTTGACTCTCTTTTTTGCATCCTCTTATATTATGACCAATTTCATAACAATGATGACATCTCCTAGCTACTCCAACTTTGCTCAATTAATTTGGATTTTGTGGTTTTTTAATTTTATCCATTTTTCTTGCCTTTTTGGGTCTTCCAAACATCTTCTTGATCAATGGAGATAATATTGACTGAAGATTTTTAGTCTTTGGCTAAAATTTAGGACCACTAATAGGTTCTATGGCATACTGGTAATTCTTTAAATAACAATCACAATTGTAATATATCGATTGACATAAGCATCGATATCCTCCTTCTAATATGATATACAAGCTATACTATGCTTACATTGAATCCCTGTTGAATCTCATAGTATATATTGACAAGTTCGTGCTTATAAATCAACATTGAACTTGTCCTTAAAAAGTGTGACTTTAAATTTCAAAATCTCATTTGTTTTGATCATACAATGCCTTACTTTTTTCTTTCTCACTCTTGGTTGGATTTGAGCATCATTTCTATTTTTTCATGTATTTGAGTCATTAAAGAAACTATAATGTCTTCTAACATATTGATGAAACTTTTCGTACGAGCTTCACAAATGAATCCATTAAATATCTTCGTTATATTATTATGAATTATTTCACACTTTGGTCATGTGCCGACAAATGCCTTCACAAAAAGCTTTAGTTTCTTGATTTTGAAATCATCACGAGCTTTCAGTGAAATACTCTTCAATTGCTCCGTTATCTCATCAAATTCAACTTTTTTATGCAACTCATCGTTTATCAAAAATAAACTCCTATATGTGTGGCCTTTATAAACACTTAACCAATTTGCATATGTAAGACACATTTTCTATGCTCCGTCTTTAAAATTGAAATTGACTTACTGACTCCCAACCTATTACGCTTGCCTAATCTGCCAACAGGCCTCCCAAGAATTTGTTATGCTGCTGTGCTGTGCTTTATATAGAGACTAAAAGAGAGAGAAAAGTGATCGTATCTTCCGCAACAAAATACTAAATGGCACCACGTCCACACTGATTATGATGGAGTTTTAAGTCTTAGCAACAACCTTTTTAATTGAGGCAATGAGCTTGGGTCTCACAACGTTGGAATTCAAACTTTAAAAAATTGATCATGATTAAATTTATTATAATTAGTTAGTTAAATTATTTAGAATTGATCTATTAATTTTATATAATTCATTTAATTTATAAACTATAATATATATTTGTTAAAAATACATACTTAGTTATTTACAGAATAACAAATATCCATTTGAGCAGAGCTATTGTCAATTTGATTAAAGGTGTGTTGCAATTTGCAACCCATCACATCATGATGACACGCAACTAATCGTCCTCTCACTCTCACAATTTAGATCTGACTGGGAGAGATAACGTGGGAATTAAAATGCCATACTTTTCGATCTTGTCCCATTCAAGACTACTCTTCAGCTCCTTTTCTATCTCCAAAAACCTAACCCACCTCTCTCTGTTGATCAGTCGCTTAATGTTACTATCCATTTCCTTTTACACCACCAAACCCTCGTACTTAAGCTACCCTCTCATTGAATACCATGCAATTCCATACCCAGAGTAAAAGTCGCTCAATTAATTTAGTATAGCTCCTTTCTAGAAACAAAAATGTTGATTTACTCTTTGTTTTCTTTTCAAAATTAATTACAAATCAGAAATTCATTATTTTGGTAATGTCTCAAGTCAATTGAATACACTAAATACACGTTCAAATATCAACTATGGAATGGTCCAAGCGTCCTTGTAACAACGATAAGTTGATCAAGTGGACAATCAATGAAGGGGGCAAAGCCATTTATTATAAGTTGAACTAATTAAATTAATCAGTTAGTAGGAAGGAGAAGTCTAACCACTAGTTAGTAAGAAGTTTGAATATATTAAACACTAATTACTCACTTTTCATTTTCTGTTTTTTTTTGGATAAAATGATCTCTTTTGTTTTTAAGTTGTATCCGTGAGTTCCTTATATTTTTGTCAATAACCACAACAAACTCAGCTTTTTCGTTTTGCGATAGTTGGGTAAGAGACGTCAATTGTACGCAGTCTTATTCTTATATTTTTAAAAAATTTATTTTAATATTTAAATTTAAAATTTCAAAATATAATAACTCTATTTTAAGATTTATTTCCATTAATATTTTGTCTATGTGATTAACGGAGTAACTTAAAGACCGATACTTGAATTGATTATACCATATCTTATTTTTTACATAAATTTTAAGCATAAAATAAATAATTATATGCCGAACAGATAATTATTAATGTGTTTGATAATTCATCAGTAAACGACAAAACGATAATAAACTCAGTTTTTCCGCTTTGTAAGGATTGGGTGAGAGATATCAATTGTACGCAACCTTTCTCTTTGTATTTTTTTACAAAAAAGTTGTTTCCGTTATTCGAAAATGCGACATTCCAATTACAAAAGAATAACTTTACCGATAATTCATCAGTATATTAGTAAAATATTTAAAAATATTCTTTTGAAAATTAATCTTTTAATGTTTGAAAACTTAAATACTTAATGAAATACTTCTAAAAGTTGGATAACACTTTTTAATTGGTTATATTAATAATCAAATAAAACCTTACTGCAAGAGTAAACGTCTTCCATAAAAATTTGATTAGAATATTAATTAGGGGTATAATTCAATTCAGTGACCACAAAGTCTACGAACTTAAAAATGACAATACCACTTGATATCTTCTCCACATCACGATCTCTCTTTCTCCTTCAGGAGCTAGGTTGATCCTTTTTCAAAGTTCTAATTAGGAGGCAAGAAGGGGCTGGCCCAAGATTTGATCAAAACACACCCACTTCTAAACTTTGGCCCCACGACATTTTAGGATTGAAATTATCTTTCTGTATACATTAAGACTATCGAGAACGACAACAAAGCTAAACTGGAACGAAAAGGAAAAGCACCTCCTTGTCAGTTTCCATCGCCATGGATGAATTTAACGAGGAACCATCCATATGCCAAACCTAACTTTCTTCTTTTACTTCTCATCTCTTTCATTATTACAACCTTCTAAATCTCAGTATTCACGTCAGTTCACGTTACCTAGAAACTTGGGTATCAATTTTAATTGTAGGTTACAGGCATTATATATATATATATATATAAAGAGATTTAAACTATAATAATGAACTTGCATTTTGAGCCAAAGTTCAAAGAAAAACTACGTCATGCAAACGGAGGTTGACTAAGGTTTTGAGGCAGGCTAAGTCAAGGTTTTTGTGTAACTGATCAATGTAAGCTGTGAAAACTTTTAGGGTTGGTAACTAGGGTTTTAGGGATCGGCGTCAATGGGAGTAGCAGCAGGCCAAACTGAGGACACACGGGTAGCTAGGATTTGGACTTCGGTTAAAGTTGGAGGGCTGAGTGTCTAGACGACGGTGTGGTTGCCCCCAGTTGTTGGGTGACTTGTAGATGTGGGTTTTTGAGCATTATAGAGCTATGACTTTGAACTCCAAGCTTAAAAGGGCGCCGATTTCTTTTACTTGGGACTCCATTTATATTCCTTTTATCTGTCTGTATTTGTTGACTTAATAATGGCTGCCTCGTTGCCTGTGATCTTCCCTTTATACCATCGACAATGCATGGCGCCTTTTTTTCTGTTTAACAGCTTCTATCAAGTCGTCTCATGAGCTATACATGAATGGAAAATGTTTGGTTTTCTATTGTTATTATTTATTAAAAATTAAAGGGACTGAATAAATTAAAAAAGCATCTAAATAAAAATTTAAGTTATAGATTATGATACGTAATTGTAAATAATACTGACGCAAATATACCGCAACTTCAACGTCACAGTTCATTGATTTTACTTTGAAATTTGAATTTGATTATATTTTAGAAGAGTGAAGCATGAAGTGATCATCACGTAGTGCCTAGCCGCTTATAAGTATAATCCTCAGCTTTGATAAATAGGACGTATTTATTGACTTCTTACAAGTTTTATTTATGGGTTCAAATAGCAACTTACTAATCCCGCTGTTAATAGCACTAGAAAACAAAAGAGTGGAGGAAAAAATGGATAGCATATTTTCTTGGATGCAATTTATTAACTACTGTTACATCACCTGTTTTGATAGGAATAGTCGTACGACTCAAACGGACCTACAGCATATTGAACATCCACCCATTTTTCTCACTCATCCCATTTCTCACGCTGTAATAATTTCACTGATATGCCTTTTATATATATAGAGTAGAGAAAAAAAAGAGCCATTGCTGAAGGGTTGATGTTATAGATATAACCTCTAAAAAACATAAAATATATCCGTGAAACTGCTCTTAATTCCTTAAATAATGGGAATAGAGAAGAGTGAAGAACCGAACTTTTTTCTGGTTACACCACGAAATTTCAAGATGTGACCCTTTACAATACAAAAAATGACTTTTTTGATACGTATAATTGAGAAAAATAGTGTGAACACTTCCATTATTTGGAATGAAAGTATCTTTTTCTAGACCTTCTTTCTTCAAATCTATGGACAAAAGGAATAGAAAATGGAGCCTTATCGTGTAATATTAAATCAAGTATCATTGACTTGTACATATCCTTCACATGGAAAATAAAGATACCGAGTTTGTTTTTTTTGTTTTTTTTAGTGTAGATGGAGCTAGAGACAATTAGATGATCATTCTCAATATTCTTATACATTAAGCCACGAGAGAGACGTTCCAGCTGGGCGGTCAGTATCAAACTGGGCATCTTCCACGATTGACTCCTCGTTTTCCACATCTTGACCCGTTAAACTGAGATTTTTCAGAATATAATATGCTGCTGATCATCGTGTATGGACTCCGGAGTCCGGACGATTAATGTATGAAGATGACCGTCTTATCCGGTCGTGACTACGTGAAAGGGTGGTCTTTTAATGTTTTGAAAACATAAAAGATAGATTATTTTAACTTTAATAATTAAGTTAATTATTGTGTGAAATAAATATAGATGTACCTAGATTTCAATGATTTTATATATGTATAAAAATTAAAAATTGATTTTGTTAAAAATTGAAATTTTCAACTTAAAAGGTAATAAAAATAATGAAAAACTCTAAATTAAAATTAAAATTTTAGTTTTTATTTTCTCTATCTTTCTTATGTTTAGACATTTCATTTTCATATATAAAATTAATTATATTTTCAATTAGTTAAAAAATTATTAATTAATCTTGATTAATTTTATTAAATTAGTTCAAAAATTGAATATTTATTTTGAAAATCAATAAAAATGTAAGTTGAATATCTTACTTATAAATCACTCCCTACCAATTGGATTATCTAATTTTTCGAACATAGAAATTAAGTTCGAGATTTGATAAAAGCTTTAATATGTTTCACTATCTATTAGTTAAGTTTGACGTGGAGATTAAATAGTTAAGTAGAAAGTAGAGACGACAAAAGGTTGGCTGCTAACTTCCTTAATTATACTTAGTGATTGCTTTGCCACGAACACAACTCTCTTTGAGTAGTTATGTTCCAATCTTTCTAAAACTGAAATAAGGCCAAGGGTTGCAAGCTAAGGCACAGAGATTTTAATTTGGTAATGTTAACACCTGATTTTAAGGATAAAATAGTCGTTGGACATCGAGTCGATAGAAGTAGCCGAATCGGAAGCCAATCAAACATTTCAAGGTGATAGTCGATTGAAAAGAAACATCGGCTAGTGATATATGATTCGGTAGCCGATTGAAAAGAAACATCGACTAATGATATATGAATAAGATGAAATCCTGAATGATGTGCTCGGATAACTATTTGAAAAGATGTGAAGAAAGAAATCAATATCTTAGTTGTTGCACATAACGATTATTTGTTAAGATAAGATAGACGTCGAATTATCCTAAAATTCTTCTAGAGTTTGAAGTTTTGTAAATAACTATTGCACATATCAGTTATTTACCATTACCTATACGATACATGAATGTAGAACAATTGTAGCCTATAAATATTAAGTGTAAATATAATGCGAAAAGGACCCAATACAATCAATCAAATTTATATTTCTTCAATTCTTACAGCTATTAGTTTTTCATAGTTTAATTTAGTATCTCTCACTTTTCACACCAATTTTTTTTTGGAGTAGTTTGAGAACCCACAACTTAGGAGATAATATTTTTCTCCTAATGCTATCGACTAATTTGAGAATCATTGTTATCAAATTTAGCCGATAACACGACTGAACTGAAATTTCTAGCGATAACAGATAATGAATAGTTAATAGAATTCTGGCCAATTTGGCAGATAAGCCGAAGAGTATAAATGTCTTAAAGTTACATATTGATGGATAGACATGGAATTATATTGCTGGATCTTATTGCATATCTGTTCCGAAATGAAGATTTCGTTCTCCATAAGTTATCTATTAGAAACAGTGACAGGATTTTTACCAAAGGCCCAATTTGCCCGCATGAATATGATCTTTGGGTATGAGATTGTTATGGGTGAATATGAGCGGATTATGGGAGTTATTGATTAACACGATAACGACGATTCCCAAGTTCAGTCGATTTCGCCAGAAGAGATATTCTGTCTCCTGACTGTGGGTTCCCAAACTATTCAAAAGAACGTTTGGTGTGGGAGGCGAGTTGAGAGTTAAACAAAGGAAAGTAAAGCGAAAGGAAGAACTGAAA
>JANIMX020000289.1:8918560-8935428 GCA_024582655.2 Erythroxylum kunthianum | reverse complement strand
AAATTTTATTAAATTATTCATAAATTTAATTAATTAAATATAATATTAAATTAAATTATTCATAATTTTATTAATAATTAATATATTAAATAATTAATAATATATATTTATTAGGTAATAGTAACTCAAATTATCAAAAATAACCAAAACAGAAAACAAGGTTTTTATAAATTTTGAAAAATGAAAGAAATCAAAACCAAAACATAGAAACCACAAACTCAAACAAATAAGATTTTTTTAATCAAATTTTAAAACAAAAACGAAAAATTAAATAAATAAATAAAAACAACAGAAAATTACATTAAAAAATAGAATTGAAACCAAAAATCCCTTAATTTGCATCTTGAATTGTTACAGGATTACTAAATACTCGGATTCATTTGGGCCGATCATCTCCAGGCCCTCAACATTGACCCGAAAGTTTGATCCGTATTCTTGTTGACCCGATCATCCCAGAGGCCAGAATCCTGAATTGTGTAAGGTGGATCCCAAAAGCTTTTTGCACGTGTCAAAATCTTAGCCGCAAATCTGAACCGACGTTCAAATTTCAAAACGGTAACTTGCCACTGCTAGTTGACCGTTGGAGACTTACTCTTGTTCCCGCAGGGGTCGAGGCAAATTGATACCAAGACTAACATGGATTGCTAGAATAGGATTCCACAGCCAGAACCAGAGTCTTGTTGTTTAGATTTGGATCCACTTCAAGCAGCTGAACTTAGGTGAGAGTTAAAGAAAATGTCCATGAACATGAGACGCCACGGTTGGCAACGACCACTCCATCCATTACAGGTGCGTCCTTTTTCTACGCATTATCTTGAACTTGGGTTGATTGGGTATTTGATATTAAGGTCTTTATTTGTTAAAATGCTTCTGGTTTAACATTATAAAGCATGTTTATGTGTTGTTCTTTGAGTCTTAAAAAGGTTCTTGCAACCCATGTACCGAAAGATGGTACTTTCGTGGAATATTATTTGAAACATCCAAAGTTCCTCTTTGTTTCGCAGATGGTGGGCATGACAGCTTACAGTTTCTTGGTTGTGGCCTTCTATACATTCCTTGGAATTTTTCTTGGAAATAGGATTGCAGAAGTCACAGTCACGACAATCTTTTCAGTTGTGGTAATGAGTGAGAAGCAGCCACTTACTCTCTGTTTCATCATACTATGAATTGAAACGAGTTTTCCTCAAACGTCATGTTGCTATCCTTTGCAGGCACTTTGGGTCATGTTCCTGTTTATAAGGTGCACTGCTGCAGACCCCTCTGATAGATCCAGTTTTAAGAAGAAAAGAAAAGCAAAACCTAATGGAGGTTCAAGTCTGAATTATGGGTTTTTACTGTCTCAAATTGTGGCGAGGTTTCTCAGAAGGCTGGAGAGAAAAATTCTAAGGACTTTTATAAGAAGAAAGTATCTGGATCCATTGAAAGTCACTTCTCAAATGGAACCCCTTTTACCTTTTCCCATGGTGCTGAAGGATGACATTGTTGAACCTTACCCGAAAGACGATGAGATATCTTATTGCTCTCTGTGTGATTTTGAGGTTGGAGATCATTCGTTCAAAATATTAGTAGGCCTAGTGATCTAGAATTATGGGTGTTAATACCTAGTATTAAAAGAACACTGGACACAAGAACACTGAAATATGTTGATGATTGAATGTGTGTCTCAGGTGAAGAAGCACAGCAAGCACTGCAGGACCTGTAACAGGTGCGTTGAAGGGTTTGACCACCATTGCAGGGTAAGATATTGGAGCCTTCTTTTTCGTTTGTTACTTGTTCTTATAATGAATTTGGAGGTGAAGTTTACATCAAGTTCTTTGCTTCTGCGTAGTGGTTAAACAACTGTGTTGGCAAAAGAAACTACACTACATTCTTTCTCTTAATGGCGTTCATCTTGTTGATGGTTAGTAGTTATGCTGCTTTGACTTGTTAGAGACGATTAACGATAAAAAAGAGTTAATCATGGAAGTAGTTGCTGGATTCTACAGTTAATCATGGAAGGAGCGATTGCAATTGTAGTATTTATCAGGTGCTTCGCAGATAAAAATGCAGTAGAGGCAGAGCTAAAGAAGAAACTATACATCGATTTCCCAAGGGGTGTTCTTGCCACTATATCGGTAAATATACTTGCATTTCTTTATCAGGAGTTATATAAGTATGTCTAAAGCCAAGCTTTAGTCACTCAGCTCATTCAATTTGACAAAAAATTTCAGGTTCTGCTGGTTTTAATGATAGTTTATAGTTCAGCAGCCACGGGGCAACTTTTCTTCTTCCACGTGGTTCTCATTCGCAAGGTAAATTGTCGTAGTGGCTATTTGACGTCAGGAATGATATTATGATGTTTTGTCTGTTGAGTTAAAGATAATACATCATAAAGAAACATTAAGCACTATCCCAACATCCCTGGTCATTTCTGCTGTTCCTGTCTATAGAGGAAGCAATCACAACCACAATACAGGAGTTGTTGGGTTGGTGCTTAATTTTGTCAAAGATTCCCTCTTTCACTGACAAAGAATCGGGAAGCATTGTTGAACCAAAGTTCTTAGACTGAATTTTGTTGTCCCATGAATAGTAGGATATGGATTTTCACTATCTTCATTAAGTTTAACAATATGATCTTGCTGAAACAAGATACTTGTTAGATTTGGCCATCTTTTTCTTCACTTAGTGCAGTTAGTCTATTGATTCCATTTGCTGCAGGGGAAGAGAACTTATGATTACATGTGAAAGAGGAGAATTTTCACCCTTTTCATTCTATTCCACGATATGATCATATTGACACTAGAAATGTTGTTGGATTTGGCCGTTGTTTCTTCACTTAGTCTAGTTAGTATACTGATTCCAGTCACTGCAGGGGATGAGAACATATGATTATATCTTGGCCATGAAAGAGGAGAACCAATCAATGGAAATAGACCAATTTGATGATTCTGATTTTTCTTCAGACTCCGATTTTGAATCACCAGAAAGGCGAAGCCTTGTTTCACGGTATATTTGTGGGCGTAGAGGAAACCAGGTATGTAGAGCAAACCTATTTTAGTATTGCAGTTCAAGAACACATCAGCCTCATTTAGATGGTTCACTCGATTTCAGAGCCCGGTAAAACTGTCTGTAAAGATCGATAAGGATCCAGAGCCTACCTTTGTAACAAAGAAACAAGGATTCCATGTGAGCATCAACCCCTGGAAATTGATAAAGCTGAGCAGAGATAAAGCTCTACTTGCAGCTGAGAAGGCCAGAGAAAGGCTGATGAAGCAGAGAACAGCGGAGGAACAAGATTCCTTAAAGCCGCTACCATTGGAGACAAAATGTGGTCCATTAATAAACCAAGACAGAGATATGAATAATTTGGAACCAGGTTCAGCACCTCTTATTACGAAAGGAAAGGTTCCAGGGTCACCAGGAAGGTTTTCAAGTCCCAGAAGACGATTTTCAGGTTCTGAACCTATGTTTTCTGGTGCAGTACCATCTCCGAAGAATAAATATAGAAACAGTTTTGACTTGAAGTTGACAGAGGTTTCCAAGGAACTCGAAATCTACATTTCCCGACAGGTTTTGTGTTCTGTCATAAAGAAGAATGTATGTGAAGCATCTCCTAGATAAAGATCTGAATTCTCAACTTTCGAGAAAAAATTTATAACTGATTGCCGAAGACCAACACAAGTTTGTTTGAAATGAGATTGGAACTCCATATCAACCACTTGCATATGAAAAAAGAAAAAAAAAAGTTACAGATTCAACTCATCTAGCACAGTGAATTTCTTCCATGGAAAATGTTGATAGTATATTACTAGGGAAAAGAAACCGGCCTGTCTTTTCCATTCAATGTCTCAATGTTGCTAGTTCTGGCCACTACACTTTTTTCCTCCATTCCACGACCTCCAAGACTACGGTTTCAGTAAGGATAATTCATTTTCCTCTTTGATCATACAGAAAATGGTGATAAAAGGAAAAGAAGAGAGACAAGAGCAAGTGAGGGAGAAAGCTGTGGAGAGAACATTTAAAATGTGAATTGCATTTCCACTTTCTGAAAAACCACTCCATTATTCGTTACTGCACACAAACAGGAAAAAACAAAATTTTCAACCCTATCTCACAAGTCAACAATCACAGATCCGCAAAAATCCCACTCAACTTTACATGTCAGGCGATCATTCATTCCTCTGCAAGGCAATGAGTAGCTCATGTGGAGAAATGGCAAGAATCAAATATTGAATTATATAGAAAATTCACTAGTGAGGGTAAGTTGACCACCAAGCAAAAGCTATGGATTTTATAATTTACCAAGAAAGCAACCAGGCACCTCTGTTTTTATTACCTGAATTCTTCAAGTGACTTGAAAGACGATAACAATTGGAACAATGTTCAGGAAAAATTTTCTCCTTGAGAGGCCCACAAGTTTCTGGTGAAACTAAGTCAGAATAACCTTGCACATTCGAACAATTCCAAGAACATGTTGAGTTTACGTTGAGAGTAATGTTCAGCAAGCAAATGTCATGGAAAGTGTCTCCTTCTATACCCTCTAGAAGGCCTGCATACTTTATGTTTTCTCCAGTGATATCTTCTATAGTCACCCGTTCTATTATAGGCAGAGCATGTTGATCATAATGCTCATCAGGGTGCTCCCCATACTGCCCGGTAAATCTTATAGAAACATTTACATTTGATAATGTCATGTTTGATATGTGGACATTCTTCACATAACCACCCCTCCCTGGAGATGTTTTTATCCTTATACCATTGTTTGAGTTGTAGAATAGCAGATCTTCTGCATGCACTTCAGATACACCTCCAGACATCTCACTCCCAATTGCAATCCCTGCACTTGGAGTTTGTCCACTCAGCCGGCGAATAATGATGTTTTTGCTAGGACGACCATAAGTAATGCCATATTCATCCCACCCACTTTTGATTGCAATTAGATCGTCACCAGTGCTAATATGGCAGTCTTCAATGCAAACATCATCAGAAGAATCTGAAAACATAATAAATAAATTTGGTAAGGAGGCTTCAAGAGTGTTTAAAGTAGGGGAATTTCATAGTTGGACAAAAGAAGTTACATGTCTTGCTTTGAACATGAAGAATTGAATATTAAAGGAAAATACTTAAATGTAACTCGGCAAAGACCTATCTCTTGTATTTGAATACATAGCAAAAGCAATTTTCTCTTCCAAGAAAATTAGGACCTCAGTCTAGTGATATTGATCTTATAAAACTAGCAAAAGGAATAGATCTTGAGTGGCAGATGAAATCTCACCTGGATCAATTCCATCTGTATTTGGAGAATGAAAAGGGGCAAGGATTGTTACATTCTGAACGATTACATTGCTGTTCATCCAGAAAAACAGTCTCAAAGCTCTCCCCCAAGTTAAAATGGTCAAGCAGAAAATTCAAGAAAAAGCTAAAGAGTAGTGGATTCCTGATGGGGAACAAACCTGCAATACACAGGGTGGATGGTCCAAAATGGTGAATCTAAGAAAGTCAGGTTTGAGATAACTATGCCTGTTGAATTAATGAACTCAACTAGATGGGGCCGGGTATAGTTCAGAGTTTTATTTCGGAACCAGCTCCACCAGATACGACCTTGACCATCTATAGTTCCATTATCACCTGCATGAAAAAATCAGTCCTCATGAAACAAATGAAACACATATCTAAAATAACACTTTATCAGTATCACTAACCTGTTATAATAACATCTGTCAAATTTTGACCAAAAATAAGGCTCCGATGCCTCCCACCAGGTAACTCCCTCCCTCTGCCATATGATGGGAGAGGATCAACAACTGGCCAATCAACAGAGTTCTGAAATGGCATGTTGAGTTGAATATTATTACCTTCTATATATCAAATATCTGGGAACAAACTCAAAATAGATATCTTATTTGCATGTACACTCGGGCATGGAATTGAGTACTTACAGTTGATCCAAGAATCACTGCGTCCCTATCTAACCACAAAGTCAGATGACTGATGAGATCAAAGCTTCCTGTCAACCACCGGCCAGCAGGAACAAAAAGCTTGGCACCACCTTTATCAGCAAAGGAGTTGAGGTTGAAAATGGCATTATTAAATGCTTTTGTGTTAAGAGTGACACCGTCCCCTACTGCTCCGAATTCAGTAATACTGACACTGTGAGGCCGAAAGTCTGCTTGGTTCGTCTGTTTGCAATGTGAGCTGGCCCTAATAGCCCATGGACCATCAGTGAACGATACAAGTACCAGAAGCACATCCAGTATCTGAAAAAAATTAAATTAAATAAAACCAGTCAAGAAACCTGTATGTGATGTAACTTATAAGGATCAATGATCCATATACGAACCATCTTGTCTTCTTTTTTATTGGTCTTGCAAGTGTTCATGATGGAAGGTAATGATTAATCATACGTGCATCTAATAATTCTTACAAACTTTATAGTTAAACAACCTCGGAAACTGACTAAGAAAATAGAACACAGAAATAGGCAACGCAAGCAAACCAAAGGGCGAAACTCATTAGTCGACTGAAAAGTGAAACTGAATCAAGTTGATAAAAATAACTCAAAAGATGTGAAGATGTAGATTATGTAGCTCAGAGATATCACGTTTTATTACTCATTGATGAATAGCAAGCTCAATACCCAGCTACATTTTACCAAAAAGATAACAGAAACTCAGTTCCTTTTCCCACTTGATAACAGAGAAATCATTGAAAAAGCAAATTGAGTTCAGGAATTTAATCGGATCCCGACAAAATTCATTTCAATTAACGTTCTTGTATAGCAATTTCATAGCAGAATTAAGCTAATTCACGAGAAGATAACCAAAAGAGAGAAATTAAGCAACTCACAGTGAAAAATCTCCTCATATGACTAAGATCTTCTGCTCCCCTAGCAAACGCCCGAAGAAAGCAGCTCAATTTTTTCAACACCTTCAGAAGAACAACAACACCCACCAACAAATTCCCACAAAAATAAAATGGAGCTTGATAAATATTGGGGAAGAGATCTTGATGATCAAGATCTATCCCTCATCAACAAGCGAGTGTTATGTTAGTGTGATTACTGATAAGAAAAAAGGAAAATGAAGAATCATTGACAATGACCGTCGCTGCTAGCCAACAATCAAGCAGTAGGTCCCTCTTGTTTCTTCACCAGCTACTCCATTCCAACCCTTCTCTCTCTATTTCTCTTTCTCTTAGTAATCACAACTCACTTACACAGACACATACATATACACCAACCCTTCTTCAAGGAAACAGAAAAACGGGAAAGACCCAGAAAAGTAAGCAGCGAAAGACACTCGATGGGCGTGTATGTACTGCTTAGCTCAAGGATGGTGTGCCCTGGGTGACTCAATTTGTTTGATTCTCTGTTGAGAGTAACGACTGACAGCTGAAAAGATTGGATCTTTCCTATAAAGGAAGAGAAAGAAACAGTGAAAGATTGTCTGTGAGAGATATTTGTTGATTAAGCTTTGCATGAAATGGGACCTCTCTGATCAAGTCTCAATCACAATCATAACTAATTTCGTATGTTAGAAAATCATTAGAGAAAGGAAACCAGTTTAGCATTGTTACAGACAAAATCCAAAGGGTAAACTACTTATGCTGTTTTCTTTATAATAGAGAATTTATAATCATTATTATTGAAAATATAATAATGATTATTGTTGTTGTTGTTGTTGTATTATTGAAAATATATAATAATTTATATCAATCAAATTAATTAATTAACAAATTCAATCCAATTAATTCATAATAAACAGAATTTATGATTAAATTAATGAAAATAGTTGAAGTTGTTTTATGTTAAGAGTAAGACGAAAAGGTTCACTTAAATTGTTAATGGATAGGTTCTGTTAGATGACTATAATTTAATGCTTGTTATTAATTGGTTTGATGGGTAATTACTGATTAGTGGATTTATTCCAAATAAGAAACGATGCCGTTTCAGTTCGTATTGCGAGAAAAGTTACGGTCACGGATGGTAACTGGTAACGGTTAAGCAAACAAGCTCTAATCCCGATATTCGTTGCCTGAAAACGGTTAAAATGAGATATTACTCTGTATATGGACAATAATACCCTTTGACCTCGAAACTTGACAGTCTTGACCAATGCTACATTGCTTGCTTGGTGCTAGGTTTGTAAGTTGATGTAGTTTCTTTAGTTTAAATGTTTAAGGTCCATGGAGTTTGGAGTCTTCCGATTGGCTTTTGATTCTCAAAGTGGGGACCATATTCATCGGTTCCACAAAATTGCTATTTATAAAAATAAAAAAATAAAAAAGAGGTACGTGTCTTACAAACATAATAAACAGACTTCAGTATATACTACAAGAAGAGGTAGATTATGCCTTAAGATTGCTATAGGAATCAAATGGAGAGTAAAAATGAAAAAGAGAAGGCAAATCCTCCACACACCAGACAAGAACAACTGGTTAATACCAGGTTTAAAGGTCCCAAACCAGACAATAACAGGGACAATGTGAAAAAGAGGAACAAAGGCAGTCATTGTTTCCCTGTAGTTACCAAAACAACCCTCCAAGGATGGTCCTATGTCCTATGTCTTCAAGGATCTCACGATTTCGTAAGGGCAGCAAATAAATCCATGAGAACAACAGATAGTTATTCTAAACAACTAAGAAAATTTGTCCATAAAGAAGGGGACAAAAGTCCTAGGCCGTCCAAGAGAAGCATTTGCAAAGAGGAAGTCTGAAGCCTATGGCTTTGTGTAAAAAGAGTTAAGGTCAGGAATCCAATGCCCCATTCAACCAAACATAACAAAGCTGCTAACGTTGTAAAAGGAATATATATATATATACATATCAGTGTCCGATGTTCAGTGATCAGGAAATGCTTCTTCTACTTTGCCATTCAAGCTAAAAATAAAGAAATATATGACCATGTTGATTTGCCAACTTTCTCGAGGCAGGCCTCTTACGTTATTAAATAGCAGCTTATCTGAAACGTACGAAATGTTACGTAAACAAGATAAATGTGTTCTTCTTCTTTTTTATTTATAATTTCCTAGACAAAGAATGGACCGCCCATCTAAATTTGTCTTTACCTTATTGATGGTATTAATGGCGAAAATGTAGTGGAGACATCACCATCTGTAGTCCTGAAGAGCTTGAAGGTGACTCCTAGCTACTAGCTACCATTCAATAATGAACATTCCAACTAACCGAATAAATACATGTATGATGTATCCATCCACCAATTCATCTGGAGAACAGATTTTGTTGAATACACATGCGCTGTCTTAGCGTAGAAGTCCACTTACGTAGATGTTGTCGAAAAGAAATTATTGTCCAAGCACGTATGTTTCATCTAGTAATTTGTCAGGGATGACAAACTTGTTAAGAACTTCAAAGCGTCTACAATCGAGATAGTAAAACCTGTGATTTAATTTAATAGGTTATACTAATCCTGACACTTCAGAAGATGTTTATCGAGATACGATCTTAAATATTTAATTTATGATGACGAACTTAAATGTTATTGATAGATTTGTGAATATGAAAGGAAAACCTGCAGGAACTAGTGAGCTATTTTTAGGGGCATCAGTCTGTACCTTTTACCAGCTCCTTGACCAAGATACCTGACCCGAAAAGAACCAAGCAGTATCTTTGTCCACAACTTGTGAAGCGATACCATTGTGCTGAACAACCTATAAACAGTAGCAATACGCCTTAGACATTGGCCAAGAAGGAAGAGTGTGACGATTGGTGATGGCTGGAAGACCTTTACACGTATGGAATGTGAACAGTATCAAACATTTTCTTTAACAACAGGTTCACGGGTTGCAATTTGGGTTATTGTCTGATTAGTTCAGCAATAACAAAAGTATCTCTTCCTGCGTAGGTGCTGTGTTTGTCTCCATCTGGTGTCCTCATTATTTAACGTGATTCTCGGATCCATCAAGCAAATCTCTTAATCAATCCCTTTTATTTTAACAACTTTGGCCTTATTGCTTGTCACATATGATCGAGAATGTACTGAACACCATTTTCAGTATTTTAAGATTTCCATCAACTCATCAGCTTCATCTTTCACGCTGGTCTACTGTTCCGTTACTATTCCAATGATAATCCCTCCAAGCAAAACATGCCATTAATGGGGACCACTTTATATATATATATATTATTTTTTTTTCTTTCTCTTCTTTGTTTCTTATTATCGTGGAGTAAAAAAAAATAGAACAAAAAGGGGAAGATGGTTAATCCATCGTCCAAGCATTTATATAGGCTACAGAAACTATAGAACCAATGAGGATCAAGCCTTGGGTTGCTTAAGCTGTGCGTGGTAGGTCCTTTGGGCTGCTGAATGTGTTTGTACCACTTTAAGCAATGATGTTATCCACTTACCCTGCTTCTTTGAGCTAATCCTCCGAGCAAACTCCACACTTGACAAAAAGGTTTGGTTCTGATTTGACCTGATACTAACTCATCCATCTCATAAGAACTCAACCAACTCGCTTGACCCAAACTAAATCCCAGCTTTTACCCTAAACTATATTGGGTTTTTACTTTTTAGGAGACTCGATTTGATCCATTGCTATTTCTCTTGAAGTAATCATTCGAAACAAGAAAAGAGCTTATAAGAGCAACCCGAATGATACCTTGAGGCCCAGCTTTGTTCCTCGTGGGTAGTGTTGTTTTTCATCAGTTTTTGCTTAGTGGGTGTTGTCCAATTCTCTGAACGATAACGTCTCTCTCGATTGCACAAACCAATTCAAGTGTAAACAATAGCATGACATTTCTCCTATATGATTGGTTTTAGATTCACCTTTGGATAAACAGGTTTTATTTAACGTGTTTCAGTTATATATGTTCTTGCATTGCACCATGCTTTTAGTGCCATTAACCTTTCTGAAAGATCAAATCTCAGGATCTTTAAGACTAGGCGAACTTAAAAGTGGAAACTGCAATAGCTCTTGGCATTAAAGTTGGTGTTGAGTTGCAGGCTTGCAGCCTCTATTTTATCTTACACTTTCTACTATTGTTCTTCAGATTCTAATGGAAAATGTTCTGGTAGACTAGAGGGAATGATTTGCATGTGAGTTGATGAGAATTCTTCGTGGGGATGAAACACGGTCTGAAGAAGAGGCGTGTGTGCATTGTAAATAAGCCCCTTATATTTGATTGTGGAAAACCTGAAACATTGCATAAGACATTGTAATATAACATTGAGATTCAGTAGTCTACGGCTCAAGCCTGCAAAATAATGTCATGGCCGTTCTTATCTTGGCCCCAATACAGAACTGAAAACTGCTCAAAACAAAAGGGTCATGGCCTAGTGTCAATTGTTTAAAATTGTGTACGAATTCGGAACATGTAAGACCCCGATTAAATAGGAAGGCTAGTGACATTTTCATTACTCTTGAAAAGCCTCTTTTTTTATTCAATTCCCAAAATTCAACCGAGTCAAATAAAATCTTTCCTTTCTGTATAAAAAAAATAAAATAAAATTTGTTCGATGAGATGATACCTCATTTGGCCGGCATCACCATGTAATTGAAACATCCCCTTACACTGTGGAAAACAACAGATAGAAATGGGACTACAGATTTCCACCGCACTAACCTAGGACGTTCCCATCCAAGACTGCCCCTTTCTGGAGAGCTACACTAACCTTCAAATTTCCAATGCATTTACACTTCTTAACTTGGTTCTGGTGGAACCACTTTCAAACTTCGCATCCACTCACAGAAACTAGGATCATCAAAATGAAGAAAACTGCTCTTCAGCTTTGTCCTTTGTTCTGGTGTCAATGACTGAAGCTGTGGGAATCTTGCGTCCTGCACTCAGTAAAATTGAAAGCATAATCAAACAAATGCACAGAATATCTATTAGCACCTATATGAAATAGGCTTTCTTCATCAGGCACCCTCACCTGCTCATATGGAGGATCCTTGTGTGCAGGTATCAACCGAGATACAAAGTATCGAGCTTGAGAGCTTCCTTCCTGTTTTTAATGAGATCAAAGTTTTATTTGGACATGAAAAGGAGCCATATAAGTTGGTGCAGATAATAATCAAGAGAAAGGGACCTTGAATGCAAGGATGCGAGGAGCTGGAAACCGTAATTCAGTGAGCTCTTCAGCTAAAGTTCTGCAAGCTGCTAAAGCAGCAGCACTTCTTCCTTCATCAGCACTTAGCTCAGCACCCTGTAAGTATTAACCATACTAAATGTTTTACATGAAGTTGACAGGATTGTGATAATTGGAAAATATCAAATGCTTGACCAGATAAAAAAAAGGTTCCCAGGACCTAGCTACCAGGACCAACAAAAAGAAAAAGACAAAGCACTAAAAACAAACTGAAGTTACATACCAACCAGATGAAGACATCAGTACCGTGGTCAAGGACAACAGCTGTATCAGACTGCATAGCAAGGTCATATGCAGGTAGTTCCTCAAATGTTCCCCCTTCCCGGTGCATTAGACAACGAGGTGCTACCATTCGAAGTGAAAGTTCAAAAGATGCATTCAAAAACAAATTCCGTAGTACAGATCTCTCATCTTCATGGCCAACAATGCTTCCCAAAAGTGGACCTCTTCTGAGATGAAAAAGGAGCTCAGGTAACAAAGAGAGTTCTTTAGGGAACCGATGAAGTTTTGACTTGGGTACTGCAGACCCGAACTTGAGAGCAATATCTTTAATCCTTTCATCTATTGTTGCTCGCATATCAATTGCATCTGAAGGGTTTTTAGCTCGTAGAAGAGTTCTCTTGGCAATAAGAATTGCAGCAACTTCATTTTGAACACTATCAAGATATGCCGAAACACTGTCAACAGTGGGTAACCTAACAGTAATTACCCTTGAAATGTCAGCTTGATAAACATTCGAATATTGAGTCACAAATTGGAAAAACACAAAATCACTCTTGATGTCTGCTTTGATTTCCATGGAGAGTCCAAAGCTCTGTGTTTCTTCAACACTTAGCATTTGTATAGAAAGAGAGGTGTCATTTTTAAAATTTTCTTGTGAGTCTATATGTGCTTCTTCACCAGGACCTACAACTTGAGTAATAAGGATATCATCCGGACAACGAATTTCCAATAAGCCATGGGAACCAGAAGCTCTAGAAGATGCCCTTTGCAAGTTTACCCCAAATGCTTCTCCAAAGTCATCATGAAGAACCAAAACACCCCCAGAAGCTTTTGCCAGTGGCTGCAAAATTGGAACACGAACAGGGCATGTTCCAGCACAGAGAACGTCAATCACTGTATTTTGTCGATAAGCTTTACGACCTAGATGCTCCATCCATTTCAGGGCCATCTTTTCTAGATGAGGGTAATTTGGGTGAGTAAGGGAATGAGGAACAAATCCAGGGCCATATGTATTAGGTCCACCGGCACACACTATTATCCTGCTATTACCTCCAGCCCTTTTGACCACTCCTCGTGTCATTTCTGCTGTTGGTCCTTGGATTATGGCCAGAGCTACCTCAACAGCAGAGCCCAGGCACCTGTCTCTTGAAGCTTCTGGTATGTTCAATTTGTATGGCCTTAACGATGAGAATATTCTGTGAGCTACTTCCTTTGATGCATGCATAGGTGAAAGGTAAACACCAGTTCCATATATCAGTGCTTTCAGGGACTCCTGCGTAGGTGATTTGTCACCTGGAAGCACATCTGCATATGCCATTGATTCCTCTGAAAAATCATACACCGACACCGTACGGCCATATAGTATGATCCCAATTCTTGTTGTTGGGGACAGTGCATCAGCAAATGCATGCAAGGAGCTCTGTAGATGCTGCAGGTGTGGCTCATCTAAACAATCATCTATAACAAGAAAAATGGGCGCAGACATTCTGGAATCAGAGACAGGAATAAAGCCAGGTCTCATGTTTCCAGTTTGAATATAGTCAACCATGGGTGATGACAATTCTGGAAAATTATGAAGATCTTCATTGCTTGGAGCTATGTATTCACCTTCACTTCCATTTAGCATCCTACAAATTACACACTGCCACTGCCCTGAACCAAGCAGTATCTTGCAATAGAGATTTGCATAAGCTCCACAGTTGTGGCAGCGATGAGGTTCACGCTGCATTATTTGGGCACCTGAAGATATCTCTCTCCCGGGAGAAAAAAGTGCCCCAAACCCCAAACTGGGGACATTCGACAATTTTCTTTGCTTCAATACCTGCATCATAGAACATAAGTTTTTATCAACATATGCATACGTAATCACTAAAATAAACACAAATAAATTTATCTTCACATAACATTTTTAACATTTAGAACTTTCATTAGCAAAGAATACCAAAATGAAGAATAGTTTTCTAAAAAGTTTCGTCAACCAGACCGAGATGGGACTACAAAACATTTCTTTTTCTTTTATAAACTCTAAGCTCTTTCGCATCATTAAGTTTCTACTGAGGTATCAATAACGATCACACTACAATAAACAAACAATGATGAAAATTGATACTCAAAGAGAATATTGTTTCTTTTGATTGAAAGAAATGAAAGGTTTACCTTATGAGCTGAAAATAGAACACATGGCGATCCTTCAATAGACAATGATTCCTCTACGAGTTGGGGAACTTGATGATGAAGGTCCAGAGACCCATTTGAAAAATGGGGAGGTGAGGATGTGGGCAATGGCGCACCGGCTGAGAAAGCAACTGGCTGAGGAGTTGCTGGAGATGTTCGAAATGGAACAGCTGCAGGCCGGACTGGTGAAGTAAAGATAGGAGGCCCAGGGGGAGTGCTTAAATGAGGATTTGAGCTTCCAGTTTTCATGTCACCAGCAGGTGACATTAAGATTGGGGGTCTCAGAGATGGAGAAGGCATCTGATCATGTTGGAATGAGGGAGGAGGAAATCTGGGGGCTCCAGGTAACATTGGAGGAGAAGGAGGCACAGGGTTCTTCTCGGGTTGGGGTGTTGGTGTGTGATGGTTTGGGGGAGTCATAGTAACAGAAAAACCAGGGGAAGAATGCGGTTGATTTGCCATTTTAAGCAAGAGCACCAAGATTTATTTGCCTTACAGCTATACCCCAACAATGTTAAAGACTATAGGACAAGCAATAGCTTGGGAATTCAGTGTTTTGAATGGAAACTCATAAACTTTTGGAATAGATCACCATACATGCGGCGTAATGGATCTAATCAAGTCCGTTAGATTGAATTCATGAGATAATGAAGTGGAAGAGTTTCGGAGCAACTAAAAACCTTGACATAATCGAAAACCCCGAAACGAGGAGGTGATGAAATTGGATTTTGATCGAAACCCAGCTCGGGATATTCCCAATATAGTCAAAGAACACCCTCAAAAACACAAAAAGTATTAACCATTTGCGATGTTAAAATCGGGCGGAATACAGCAACAAGGGGCTGTCACGAACCTGATCTCGAGCTTCCTCTACCTCTGCACAATTGTGCATGAAATTCCTCCTAAAGAAAAGAGGGAGAGATATATACGAGACAATTACAAAGAAAGAAAAAGAAAAGACCTGAATAAGACTATGTCAAAGAAAATGATCTTTTAGGGTTCTTAAGCGGAAAGACGTACGTACGCAATACGATAAAATTAAGGTTGGAAGTGGAAATTGGCGTACCTGAAAAGGGGGAAGGAACAGAGAGAGAGAGACAGAGTAGACAGATATTGTTACTGTCTGTTGTCAAAATGTCGAAAATAGAAACACACAACACATGAATCATTTGACTGTTTTAGGATTCTGAGTCCTGGGTCGGGTCCGACTTACAGACGCACTGTACCTAAACCTGGTAAATTACCTTTCTTACCCATTTTCAACGTTTCCATGAAACTTGACTACGCGTTTGATTCCGGCGCAGGTTGCCCAAATGACACGTCCTTTATAGGATTGACATTTTGGTCCGATTTTTTATAAAATTTAAAGTCGATAATTGGTATGGGAGTGTGGCTCGGCCTTGCTCGACCCAAAATTAACGGACTGACTAAACCTTAAGCTCAACACCTTAGAAAAATCGGCAGCTTGAGACTTGACATTTGCTAAAACTTAAACGACGTTGTTTTGCCATAAGAGCAAAATGACATCGTTTTCCTCGATATGTTTTTGTAATTTGCAAGGCTAAAATAATGTAGTTTTGTGCTAGGAGTAGTGCGATATAATTTTAATTTTATTTTTTAAGTTTTATCTCATAGTAAAATGAGGTTGTTTTATTCTAGATTAACTTGCAAATTGTTTCCCTCCCTCTCCTCTTCGCTACCATCTCCTTCGGTCCTTCCTGGCTTCCAACTTCTGCCTTTGTTGGTTTCATCTTCATTCTTCTTCGAATCTCCTTTGTCTGAGTCTTCGTCGATTCGCCCCCTAGCTACCAACCGCTAATCTCTGTCACCCCACCATCTCCTTTATTTTCTCTTATGTCTTATTCGCCACCTACCAAGATAACAAGTAAGTCCTCAATATTGTTATCAATGGATGAATTGTTTCAATATTTTGGATTTGAATTGTTGTGACCTGTGAGAGTATAAATTTCTAGTTTGTAATTGTTTGCAAAAATATCAATTGATGAATTGATTTAATATTATGGTTTTGGATTGTTGCAAGAGTATAAAGTTATGCTATTATGGTTGTTTGTGTAACGCCCCCATGTCCCTCGGAAGGATATAGGAGTGTTACAGTAGCTCTACGTATTGACAGACAAAAATCAGAATAAAATAAAATTCGTTTATCACACATTCGATGGGCAAACAAAACAAATAACAGAAATCTCATTCATTACATCATTGTTTTAAAAAGCGAATCGAGGCGTCGCCTCAAGGCGCGCCTCGACCGCCTTCGTCAGAACGACGACCCAAGGCGGAAGCCTCAACTTTGTCGCGTTGAGACTTCCGCCTTTTTCGATGAGGCGGTGGCCTCACGACCGCCTCCTGTCGAGGCGCATAGAGG
>JANIMX020000289.1:8323557-8333867 GCA_024582655.2 Erythroxylum kunthianum | reverse complement strand
TCTGAAGAAGAAGAGAAGGAGTCTGCATAAGGTATGGAAAGTTTGTATTATGTTTGGAAATATTGTCTGTTTGTATTAACATACATAAACCCATAGGCCTAGCCTATGGCTACCAGCCAATATAGAAAATCATGAAATTTCATATTGCAAACAACATGGGAAATTCAATTACCGGGACAAGACAAATCATACATTTGTGCAACAACTAATTAGCCCAACTAGTGCGCACACCCACCGAGGGATTTTCAATAGCAAGTAAAAACAGTCTCACCTCGGTGTTGGCTTAACTTTCATCAGTGGTGATTCCGGATTACAGTCTCTCAAGTCTTACAGGACTATCATAGCATACAAGAACTCGTCCACAAGTCTCGTAGAACCTACATGTCACTACGAGAACTCGCTCGCAAGTCTCGCAGGACCTACGTCTCACTATGAGCACTAGCCCACAAGCTTCGCAGGACTTCCGTCTCACTACGAGAGCTTGACTCGTGTACCAAATATGTGGGTACGTATCCATTGTCTTTGGTGTCTAGCACCCGAATGGCCACTCTTGTCCTCACTAATCAAATCAAAGAAAATAAGGCTCCATGCCTTTAATGATCGGTTCAACCGAAATCAAATGCTTTTCTCTGGCTTACAGCCAGCATTTGCACTCTAAGTGCATGTTTATAAAGACAAAACATAATTTATCAACTATGTAGGTTCACTAATATATCCTAGGATCCAATCCTAATATGCTTTCCTAGGTTCAACAGCTTAACATTTCATTTGAGTTACTCCGCCTGTATTAAGTTTCAATCTCTCTTGCAAGATTGTTTATGTTGTCTGATGTTTAATACTAGCATGTTGTCCAAATGATTTATGGATATTTACATAATGTTTATATGGCTATTCATGAGTGATAGTTCAGTTGGTCTTCTTCGTATGTATCTGTAGTTTTATTTATGTTGTTAACAGAAGAAGGTTTATATTGTTATTGCCTTGATACTGCCGAATACATGTTCTGTTTATGTTCAATATAATCACTCGAATGAATGATCATGAGTTTTTTCCGAATGGTTGTATTCGTATAGTATGATTGTTTGAATGTAAACTCGCTACTAAAATCGTTGGTATAATCCATGATATATTTTCGATATACAGTAGCAAATAATGAGAACTTAACCATTAGGGATGACATAAACCGGTTAAATGGTCCAAACGTTTTGAGATTGTTGATTTGATTAATATGTTTCCCAAGTTCTTAATGCTACCGCCTAATTAATCTAGAGACCGTATCCTAAGTTGTTAGATAGTTGGGTTTAATTAATGATCGTATCTTGATTAAACATAAGTTTAAGGGAAAACTGAGATTAGTATATCATTTTACTAATTCAAGATTAATAGTCTAAGAAAGAGGGAGAGAACATTAATACAATGGAATTAGCTTAAGTGAGTGTAGGTTGCAATTGATCTGAAAACCGAAGTCCAATCCTAATTGTTCACTGTCAACCATTTACTTTAATTTAATTTCTGCAATTAATTTTGGCTTAGTTTAATTTACAAATTTCACCACAACCCTCGTTAATTCCAAAATACTCATTTTCGTCATAGTAAAAATTAACCGATCAATCTCTGTGGATTCAACCCCGACTCACCACTACTGCAAATCTTAGGATTGTAGAAGCGTAGAGTTAGGTATTTATTTTCTGACAGTCTCAACACCTTTCAGGGTCCCAAAATCTATAACTTCTGATCGTGATACAAAGTTCTTAAGCTACTTTTGGAAGTCTCTTTGGAAGCGTTTGGGGACTACCTTACAATTTAGCACTACTTCTCGTCCTCAAACCGAAGGACAAACGGAGTTATCAATCGTTCAATGGGAAATTTGATTATAGCTAAGATTGGTGACAAGGAAAAACAGTGGGATACACTCCTTCCTCATATGGAGTTTGTTTTCAACACTTCCATGAATCGCTCTACAGGAAAGACACCTTTTGAAATTGTTTATTCTAAGGTTCCCAATCATGTTATTGATCTAGTCGTACTTCCAAAGCTTCGAGGTTCTAATTTGAAAGCAGATACTCTGGTAGCTAAAGCTTCTCAAATTCATAATGACATAAAAACAAAGCTTGCATAATCAAATACCAATATAAATAGGCCTCAGATAAGTATAGGCATTTCAAGGAATTTCACGAGGGTGACTTGGTAATGGTTCATCTTCGGAAAGAACGTTTTCCAGTTGGTACATATAACAAAACCAAAATGAAGAAGTATGGTCCTTTCAAAGTATTGACGAAAATCGGTGCCAATGCTTATGTTATTGACCTTCCGTCAGACTGGAATATCTCGAACGTCTTCAATGTGCATGATATATTCACTTTTTCATGGCGATAATTCAGTCATGTTTTGTGCAAGCAACTCGGGGTCGAGTTTCTCTCCAGAAGGGGGGATTGATGTAGGACATCCTCTACCCAGTTTAGCATCATCAAAACTCTTAACAAAAGTTCTGAATATTTAGCCATTTTTTCGTCTAGTTTTTATAAAGTCCTAGAACAATTTGTTTTACTTTTCCTTTTACATCTCTTATTCCTATTTTCAATTTTGGTTATGCAAGGCTATTTAAAGCCAGGTACTTAGTGAGGGATTGATTACTTTTATAGAAATAAAAACATACGATTGAAAACCCAAAGCTTTCTCATCTTGTTTTATCATCTCATCTTTGCAAAGTCTGTTTAACCTTCTTCTTTGGTTAGTACTGCATCACTTGGCTAGATAAGCTTCTTCAACTATTTGTTTGGTTCTTCAACAAGTTGATGAAAATTGCATCATAGAATGAAGAGAAGTGCTTCACATATCAGAAAAATTGGAGAGATGTATTACATAAAAATTTCAGCTTTCTAACTTTGAATCAAAGGGGCATGTTGAAGACTGATTCAAAGTTTAAGATATTTATGATTTGTTAGTTGTTGGTGGGTCCTTAATTTTAATTGTTGGATTTTGTGGAATAGTATGATCAAAATCATTCTTCACAACCTCCCATTAACTCAAGGCTTTTAAATAAGACTTCATTTTAATAGCCCATGAGTGATACTTTTCTCTCATAAAAATAGGAGTAGGAGTAGAAAAATTGTTGGAAGCCATTGAAAAAAAAAACTAAATCTCAAGTGTTTGATTTCACTTTTATTTTTTTACCCAACCTCACAAGCTCTCAAGACCCTTGAAGCTCTAATACCATGTTAGAATTTTGGTAGCAAAGAAATTAATAGAAAGAAAAGCTATTGCAAAAGTTATTATTGTTTTTCAATACTTTTGCTACATTTATATAGATAAAACAAACAGCCTATAAATATAGGTACACATAAAACAAACTTGAAAATTTTTATTGAGATACTAACACTAAAATTAAGGACTCACCTACAACTAACAAATCATAAATATATTAAACTTTGAATCAGTCTTCAACATGCCCCATTAATTCAAAGTTGCAAAGCTGAAATCTTCATGGAGCACATCTCTAAAAAAAAAATTGATATGTGAAGCACTTCTCTTCACTATATGATGCACTTTCTCATCAACTTTGAATTGGAACATTTCTTTTCAAAAACTTTTGGTACACTTCGCACCAACTAACTCAAAATAGAGTTTCTTTTTTAACGATCTCCACCACATTTGTTTATTCTTCATTTTTTTCTTTGCAATATTTTTATAGGTCCACAAACCTTTTGTAATTGAAACATTGACATTTTCTTTTGTGCCAACAATCTTTCTCTTCATAACCAAGCTTCTTACAATGGTTGCATTGAGGGATTCTTCTTTTTCTTTTTAAAAATGAAGTCTTGGCTATATAAACTTCTTCAATTATTTGTTTGGTTCTTTAACAAGATGATGAAAAGTGCATCATATAGTGAAGAGAAGTGTTTCACATATCAAAAAAAATTGGAGAAATATGCTCCATAAAAATTTTAGCTTTGCAACTTTGGAATCAAGAGGACATGTTAAAGACTGATTCAAAGCTTATGATATTTATAATTTTTTAATTATTAGTGGGTCCTTAATTTTAGTTGTTAGATTTTGTGGGAGAGTATGATCAGAATCATTCTCCACAACCTCTTATAAACTTAAGGCTTTTAAATAAGACTTCATTTTAATAGCCACGAGTGATATTTTTCTCCCATGAAAACTGGAGTAGGAGTAGAGAAATTGTTGGATGCTATTAAAAAAGATTGAACTAAATCTCTCAAGTGTTTAAATTCACATACTTTATTTTTTTACTCGTCCTTACAAACCCTCAAAAACCTATTTATGATATTATGTTGAAATTTTGGTAGAAAAAAAAAGAATAGAAAAAAAGTTATTGCAGAAATTGTTATTATTTTTTAATACTTCTGCTACATTTATTTATATAGATAAAACAAACATTCTATAAATATAACCACACACAATTTACAGAGTTACTAACAACAAACAAATCATAAATACAGTCTCCCATATGAACCTTCATCAATCAAAGCATTTGTCCCAAAGTTATCAGTAACCTCCTTAGCTCATCCAACGATATTTCAGGGACTTCAATGGGCTACATTCTGACGGCAGGAGCCGTCCTGGGTGCAGTTTCCGTCGCGCGATAGCCTTCAATATTACCTACTTGTCAGCATCTACTCGATCAAACTAATAGTCAATTACATAAACAGGAATTTTAACAGAAAGGACAGAGAAAAGACAACGTGCAGAGCTCTTAACAGTGTATGGGCCTCCAATTTCAGGAGTTTTGTGCGTGTCATCCTCAGCACAACAGCTGAAGCAGCTCATGATGCAAACACCCAAACTCAACTTGTTAAATCTAAAAAAGAATTCTGTTAGGTGACCACTAAATTAAAATTGCCGAGATAAATGAAATTAGTGAGAGCAGAAAACAGAGGTTGATCGAATCATCGTACACGGAGTAGGAGATCTGAGTTGAGGAGGGGTGCGCAGGATAAGCGCTGAGGTTGACGGTGACGGTTGATTAAAAGTCTTATCGTCTCACTGACCGCTGCGAGTAAGTGCGGCGATTGACGGTGATGGTTGTTAAAAGTTTTATCGTCTCACTCACCCCTGTAAGTAAGTGCAGAGGTTGACGGTGACGGTTGTTAAAAGTCTTATCGTCTCACTCATCGCTGCGAGTAGCTGAAATTCGCGGGCAGTTTATAGTCAATTCTCCTTAACATCATTGTTTAAGATTAAGTTTTGATCCTCTTCTTTGCTTTTACTTTACTTTCCGTCTGAGCTGATTCAGACTCACTGTACATCATACGACTCGATTATACTTTTTCTTATTATTTTTATGTTTTTCAATTGAGAGTTTTGGTTTCACGCGAATCCGGCGCGTGATTGTAAGTTATTAGTTGCTTAGGCGGTAATTGAAAAACGAACTGACGGGTCAGATATCTTCTTTGTCTTTTCAACTATTCTCGATTTCTAGATTATCGCTGTACTTAGTACGCGGAACTAGAAGCCTATTAGCAACTTCGCTTTGTTTCCTTCTTGGAAAATCGTAAAAGGAATGAATAATATAATTGACTAAAGTTGTGGAGGTAGGTTACCCTGAATTAATATACTATTGACTTGTTGCGATCCTTTGAAAAACTTGGTTTAATTTATTTTAAACTGCAAACAGATTAATAAGTATTTTTTGATATAATAATTTTTTCCAATTATTTGAATTATATATTTTTATAATAATATAACTTATAAGTATTATTATTTAAAATGTATTAATTAAATTATCAAATATATGTCATAACAAATTATTTAACTAGTTAATAATTATTAATATTTATAAGTCTTAGTGTATCTTTACTTTTTACCAATAAATTTTTAAAAATAAGTTTAAAATGGCAAACATGATCTAATCCATCTAAATTTAATTTTTTAATTTAAGAGGACGGTTAAATAATTCAAATAAAATAATATTATTTTAATTATATTTAATCAGAATTTATACTATTTAAATTTAATTTAAGTCAATTTCAGATCATAAACAAATCAAATTGAGACAAAACCACCCATTCAATTAACAAATGTTTACAAGTATTTATAAAAACTTCAAATAGTACCGTTAATCATGCATGTTTTGTTATTTATTCCAACTTTACTTCTAGTTTTCTTTATGAAAAAATGCATAAAATTGGAAAGTTAGGTGTCCTAAGTTACAATTTATTAGGAAACCTAAACTTGTATAGAAACAGAAAAAAAAATATATAAAAAAATCTCAAAGATGAACATACTCAAAATTTGTATGAACACAAGAACTTTAAAAATTTACTAATGTCCACCGTGTTTTGCTTGTTCACACGTTGCTGACAAATGGGTACGCGCATAACATAGCAGGGGTTACATGTAAAATCAAATACTTTTTTTATTAGAGCAAAGATAATAATATATTTAATTTTTTTCGCTTTGCGAGTACTGAATAAAAAAAATTAATTATACGTAATATTTTTTATAATTTTTACAAATAAAAATTTTCAGTAATTCGAATATGTGACATTTCGATTATAAAGAATTAATTTTATCATTCTTTCAAAACTCGTCTTTTTTTAAGTTAATTTTCTTGAAACCGGAAACTAAATAATTAAAATGTACAAAACAAAAATAGTTATAAAAATTCAAACTTTAGCTCTTATGCTTAAATTAGAGCTCGTTTGCCTTGGGCTAAATAGTGGTGACAAAAGGGTGAGAATCCAACCTCTTGGAATTGGAAGGAAAGATGGTATTGTTCTGCATCAATTATACGATTAATGCATCAACTTGTTTTATGAGCAAGGGGAATAACAAATGCATTATTTGCATGTTCCTTTCATTGCCAATTTCCTAACTTTTTTAGTACTAGCACACGAAACAACATGGCTTTGGTGAACTCAATTGGATTTGTGTCTTCTCTTACGCATTTGTAGAAGAATACGAACCACCCCAATAATTACATCCTTCACTTGGTTTCTTTTTAAGTAAAATTTGTACGTTTTGGCTTTAAGAATTGATTCAAGTAACCTCTTCAATCATCTGGATTATAGTAAGAGAGTTTGTACTTCACTTATTATTACAACTCATTCATCAATAAGTAATTTATGAATTTACATGTATCTAATAATTTATTTAATATATATTTAAAAATAATGATTAAATATACATCTCAAAATAATTTAAAATTTAGAGTACATGGTTCAGTTTTTGAAATAATCGAGGTGGTGAGTTATAACGTAAATGCAGGCATCGCTTAAGGAGTGAGAGTATGACTATATTTTGTGAATTATTTTTCCTATGGAGATATTATCCAATGTATTATGATTGCAATTATAGGCATGCCATTGGAGAGCATGTTCTTCTGATTCTTTCTGTCTGATAAACAAAATACCAAACCAGGAACTTCCCTGTCATTTCTCTCTGACACATCTGACTGAGCTCAAGATCTTTATGTTCCTTTTTGTATTGCAGGCTCCGACTAAGGGAGTGAAGCAACATTGCGGTTGGATTTAGGAGTTAATTTTATTATTATACGAAAGGAAATAGCGAAAATTGTTAAATATAATATCTTAAATTTAAAATTTATTTTTATCTATATTTTAGTAAAAAAAACGTTTCCAACTCCCTCAAATAAACTTATTACACTTATACCCAAATTATTCAAATTATCTTTATCATTTTAAATAACCTACTCAACCTTAATACAAGAAAAAATTAAAAATAAAATAAAAATACAAAACTACGAAATTACACTCACCTTACAAAAAATATCTAAAAGGTTACACACTCTAATCTTCTACATTCCACCTTCTCAACTAGGCAATATTACCCGATTTCTGCAAAGTTTTACGTCAATTAAGCAACATTTAACGTCAATTAGGCAACATTACCTGTTTCCTGCAAGGTTTCACGTCAACTAGGCAACATTACCTCATTCCTGCAAGGTTGCACGTCAACTAGGCCACGATTTGTAAAGGTACGATTTCGAGTAATGTTAGTTTTTTTTAAACCCGATATCAGGTTTAGTTGGGGGATTAAACCCGAAATGGGGTTTCGTTGAGGAATAAAGGAATGAAACTCATTGGGGGATGAAACCCGATATCGGGTTTAGTTGGGAGATTAAACCCGAAATGGAGTTTCGTTGATAGATGAATGGATAAAATCCATTGGGGGATGAAACCTGATATCGGCTTTAGTTGAAGGATTAAACTCGATATCAGGTTTTGTGTTTCGTTATACAGATGGATGAATGAAACCTGATATCGTATTTAGTTGGGGGGTTAAACCCGATATCGAGTTTCATTCATCCATCTGTATAACAAAGATATTATGTTTTGTGTTTGGTTATACAGAATGAAACCCGATATCGAGTTTAGTTATGGAATGAAACCCGATATATCAATGGATTAAATTTATTGGGGGACGAAACCTGATATCGGCTTTAGTTGAAGGATTAAACCCGATATCAGATTTTGTGTTTCGTTATACAGATGGATGAATGAAACCTGATATCGTGTTTAGTTGGGGGGTTAAACTCGATATCGAGTTTCATTCATCCATCTGTATAACAAAGATATTATGTTTTGTGTTTGGTTATACATAATGAAACCCGATATCGAGTTTAGTTAGGGAATGAAACCCGATATCGGGTTTCATCCCCCAATTTGTTGTTTTTGTTGTTATCAGTGAGAAAATTCGATGCATCTTCTTAATTATTTGTTGTTTTTGTTTTGTTTTGTTATACAGATGAAATTCACTTATGTTCATGTGAACCGGGAAGTTCCTGCTAAATTGCGGGTTGATACGCATTGTGGGTTGAACAATCTTGGGCCTGTTAAAAGTGCGCTAAAAGATCATGGGGTGCTGGATAGGGTGATTAAGGGCCCACTGGGACAATTCTTGCAGATCCCTTTAGCCCACCATTTGAGTGCTCCAAGATTGATTTTGCATGTTTTGAGCCGAGAGGTGACATTTGCAGGCGCCTGCAAAGATGAACTGTAGTTTGAGATTGGCGGCGTGCCATATAGATTAGGGAAGCAAGAGTTCATACTCATGACTGGACTCTGATTTGGAAGGATTGATAAAATTAGCTTTAAAGCGAAGCCGGTTGGAGATGATAGTTTATGGGCGCGTCTCTTTCCTAAAGATGGAAAGGTGTTTGGTGAAAAGAATGCAACGGTACTCAGTTTAAAGAATGATTTGGATGTAGAGGATGCTCTGAAGTTGAGTTACATTGCAATCATCAACATGGCATTGCTGGGCCATAATGATTGTTCTATCGTAGAGGAATTCTTGTGGACAATGAGAGAAGATTTACCAGCATTTGAGGCGTTCCCCTGGGGTACATATATATATAGCCTGAGTGCATATTACCTTTGCTTAGCTGCTAAGAAGCTAGGTCATGATAGTACAGGGAAATACAATCTTTATGGTTTTGTTTGGGCGTTACAGGGATATACATACCTTTTTATGTTTCTTTTTATAAAATAAAATTTTTTCCTTTCTACAGTGGTGGTTGATCGAGACTTTCTCATGGATCCAAAGTAAATAGAGTATTAAGGTGAGTGAGACAGAAACAATCCCAAGGTGTAAGAAGTGGTTGTCCAACAAAATACCACAAAAATATATTATGTGAACAATCTTAATAATGAAAGTGTGTAAATTTAATAATAAATACTCTTTTATGTATAATATATGTTTAATTTAATTTAATTATACAATTTTGCAAATACAAGGATTGAGTCGAACGGTCAAGCCCACCGATGAGGAGTGGGATACTAATTTTTGGAGGCCTTTCAACCCCTTGCACCAGGTTGGACATGAAGTATACAAATATAGGGGTAGTAAGGGTCACGAGGGAGATAGTGATTTGAAAGAAGATGATCATATAGGCAGGGAGGAAGAGGGGGAGGATAAGGATCGGGAGGATGAGGATCAGGAGGAGGAGGAGGTTCTGGTAGGTCGTCACAAGCATATAGGGAGAGAGAGGAGGTCAAAGTATAGGAACGAGGCAGGACGGGTACATGCTACAGAACTTGAAGGGTCTAATAATCTTGGGGTATGATTTTTGTAATGTTGTATTACGTGTAATTGTTTGTTCGTAATTGTTTTTAACTTTCATCTTTCTTTTTACAGGTCGCGGAGATGCTTAGTTTGTCGCTCAAGTTGTTTCAAAGGTTGAACAAGAACATGAGCGAACAGAGCAAACTGCTAAAGCAACTGAAGAGGGGACAGAAGCGACTGGAGAGGCTCCTTGTTCTGGTTATTGCGGACCCCTCAGATCACCCTGATGGTCAGCATGGAGGTGATGATGAGGTACAAACTTG
>JANIMX020000289.1:6984868-6994908 GCA_024582655.2 Erythroxylum kunthianum | reverse complement strand
GACACGCTGTCTGTGTGACATTGTTTCCTTCTTGTAGGGTTGGGATCGGGAAGTACATGCTGCATTTTCATTGTATTTCAGACTTTTTAATTCACAAACTATGATCTGGATCGTACATTTGTTCCAAACTCCATTAGTTTTGGAGGTAATGGACAAAAAAAATTGTGTGGATGAGAGAAGCTAGAGATGGAGTTCCTTTCCTAGCCTTTTGTTTCTCCATTTTTAAGAGCAATTAATAAAAGTTATGAGTAGCAGTCGAGCAGATAATTAAAGCCAAAGCTACAATGCTTCTTTCAGAGGTGAGGTGAGGGGTGGCGTTATAACCTTTGTGTTTTTGTACAAAACTTGAAATGTTCACTTATTTCTTACATTACTTTTATTTTTAAAATTTGAAATATTAAAAACTTTGAAAGAAAATCTTTTATGAGTATTTGTTTATTTAAATTTGACAGAAATTTAATAAATATTTCTAAATTAATTAAATTACATGATTTTTAGTAATTTAATAATGTGCCAAAAAAGAGTCATTTAATTTGTAGGAAAAAGTTCCGTGAAAAATAACCTTATTAATTATTATAAATAAATATTGACTTTTGTTTTTTAGTACGGACAGTTGGGCAAAGTCAACCTAACGCCCAACTTAAACTAATAATCAGAGTGGGTCCAATAGACAGAGGCTTTAAACACAATTAGTTATCTGCTAAATTTGAATCAATAATCCCACTTTAAACCAACGATCTAAAAAGTAAAAACCCACCCATTTTAGGGCTTCTGCTTCTACTCTGTTCACCGCATACACATACATACACTACACCCACTGAAGCTATGGTCGACAAGAACTTGGATTCCGATCTCCAATTCCAGAACTTCCCAGAAGAAACTTTTCTCTTCGATAGAGGAGCAGAAGTTGAAGTGCGAACCGAGGAAGATGGGTTCGGCAGCGCGTGGTTTCTGGCCACCATTGTTGAATTCCCACCACCAAAGTCCTCTTCAAACAAGAGGAAAAATGCTCTCGTACAGTACAAGTCTTTGGTCTCTGACGACGATTCTAGTCCTTTGACTGAGCATGTTGATCCCAGCCTTATTAGGCCTTCACCTGCTAAAGAGATAGAGAGTAGGTTGCGAGTGTTCAAGGAAAACGACTCCGTCGATGCGTGGTATAGAGATGGGTGGTGGAACGGGACTATTTGCAAGGTTTTGGAAGGGTCAAGATACAGGCTTTACTTTGATAAACCTCCCGACGTGATCGAATTTGATGGAAAAGATTTAAGGGTTCACTTGGATTGGGTTAATGGTAAATGGGTTCGACCTCAGAAGCAGGTATTATATTTGATGAGCATATCTTTACTTTTTATTTAAGCTCTGGTTCTTTAGTGAGCATGTAAGTAATTTAGTTTTTTTATTGGATAAATTTAAAGCCATCGACAGGTTCCCTTTTTAGCTCGGGGACATCAGTGGAAGTGCATCTTGCCAAAGAAAATGCAATGGATGCATGGTACCCTGCACTTGTCATTAAAGAAAATGAGAATGATACTTTCTTAGTTAAGTATCAGGACTCGATGTGCAATGATGAGCTTGGGACGGAAAAAGTTATTGTAGATTCTTTCTATATTCGGCCTGCTCCTCCTCATCATGCTGACAGAAATTACAAATTGCTGGACAAGGTAGATTTTCAGTATGGTTCTTGTTGGCGGACTGGAACAATAACAGAAGTTCTTAGTGGAAGGAGGTACCGAGTCTGCTCAAGCCAAGAAAATGAGGAGAGGGAGTTGAACCAATCAGAAATAAGACCTCATCTTGAATGTATTGATGGAAATTGGATACCGAAGGTATAGTTTGTTGTCATACTTTGTTTTCTTTGGGTGTGATATATCAATTTTTGCTAATGTTAATTTTTTTATTGTTAGAAAAATAAGGGAAGTAGTGAATGATCTTATCCTTAAGTTATCGTTTTCAAAAATTAAGGGAAAAGCTCGTGTGCTTGATTGGAAAATTTGTGTTCACATTTATATGAGTTGAAGCCAAGAAACCATATACAAGGTTTCTGTTTAGTCTCTCAGCAGTTCTATTTGAAGGTTTTTGTTGCAGGAGGCCATGAATGTTTCTAATCGAGGACTATCTGGTGTTGCCCTCAAAGGCAGTGACAACGTGGAAATTGATGCACAACTTGAACCTGAGTATGTTATTAAGTATACAATACCTTGTTCTACAATCATAAAATATCCGGAGGAACATTCAGCTGATTACTCTGAAAATTTACCTTCTGATGCCTTTCCAAACAACGAGATAAAGCTAGAAGCATTTAATGGCAATGGTAAAGTTCAACGCAAATCCAAAATGTTGCCTGTTGGTGTTGTAGGGGCCCCATTTACGCAATTGAAAACAGTGCCTGTTAAAAACTCCTTTAAACAAGAACTTTCTGAGTTGTTCATACAGACTACAGGAGGTAAAAGAACCAAATATTCAAGAAAACGTGTGGTTCATGAGCATTCTTCTATTAACACTGAGAGCCCTTTAGCTGGAAAGAAAGTTGTGAGTTGAATTTCTTGTCTTCAATTCTTCTTCAGTTTGTGCTTGTCCTGTATTACAGATAGAAGCTTTGTAATCCCTAGTGTCATGAATAAATTCTACCCTCTGTTAAGAGATTCATTCAGCAAACATTTGTGTAAGCATGTTTTGCCATACTATGACAATTGACCTTTGATTCATACCTATATCAAAGGATTTCACTAACCTTTTATAAGTCATAGGACCAATGTGTATGAATATGCCTAGTGTCTCAAGTTTATTCTGTGTGAGATGAGTGATACCTACCTCTTTCTAATCATAAAACGCAGTTAATTACACATGATTGCGCAATGGTAAACTGATTAACAAGGCTTGGTAATTGTGCTGGGCTGTTTTAAGTTTTGAGAGAGGCTATTGATAGAACAAACTTTAACATGTATACATCAGGTTGTTTTGTCAGTTCTTTTGTTTTTTTTTCTTTTCATGACAGTGGTCCTAATGGAACTCCGTTATTATTTTTATCTTTCTTAATTTCTTATTGAGCTTCTAATGGAAAGTTAATGAATAGGATTGCCAGAAGGTGAACCGTGTAACAAGGAAGGGGAGACTTATTAAGTTACCTAATAGAGGCCCACATGAATCAGCAGCAGGTGTTATATACAATACGCATCTTGTTGTTCACTTTGTGTATTTCACTGGTCTATAATACTCTGAAAATAAATGGAAAACTTTGTGGAATTATCTTCAGTTAAGCTGAGAAATGCAGCTCAAGATGTTAATAAGGATGAGGACAAAGTAAGAGAAGAAGAAACCCCTGTAATAAAAGGGCTTCAAGCTAACATAATGAACGAATCTCATTGTCAAACTCCAGGTGAGAAAAGGTGGAACAGCACACATTATGCTAGAGAAGACGAGATCAAGGTAAGTACTTTATTGTGGTTGTCTGTATCCTTGAAAGCTAGGTTGTTAGGAAAATTTAATGCTGATACAGTGTCTAGGTAAGTTGTCAAAATCTCATGACAGTGTCAAGCATTTTCTGATCAATATATTCAGAAATTATATTTTCTTCCCTGTTAGGAACAAACACAGAGAACTAGATGGACTATGAATATTCTCCTTTATTAGAATGATCAAAACGAGATGTCCTCTTACAAAAGTTAGGAAATGCAGAAATATTAACAATCAAACATTAACCTGAGAGAAGGACCAACTCCTTACTCTCTGCAGCCAATATTTCCCAAAAGACAAAAATTAACTAATTCTATGCCATACCCGTATACTTATTCTTTCATGATTCCCACATCCCTTCCTCCTCTCCTGACATGCCATCTGTCCATCCAGTAACTGCCTCCCGCACCCCCCACAAGAACATCCGAGGGTCCACCTTCAATTCTCAACAGTCCCCACGACACTCTTCTTTCCTTTCCTCCTATAGACTTGTGCAATAGGCCTAACATTCCCCTTTTCTCAATCAGTTCCATTGTTACTTGCTTACTACATGATTTTTGTGATGCAGCACTTTGATCAACAGACAGTTAGCAGGAACAGTAGAAAAAGAAAGCGGGGAAGGCCACGCAAGTTGGTAGCTGCAATCCCAAAGGAAGCAGAGGCCGGTATATGACTATTCTTCAATCAATTGATGGACTTAATAATCTATTTGAATTTCTGCACGAGCCCAAAACGAAGTCATTTTTAGTAAATTTCCCAAAACGACATTGTTTCAGGTAAACTCACCCAAAACAACGTTGTTTTGGTCAGGTGGTTGGGTCATTTGGGCTTTCCGAGTTGGGTTTCGGGCTGGGCCTGAAGCCCGATCAAATCAGGCCTGGGCCCTACTGCCATCACTATTCTGTTGGCTGAACAAATTCTAAAGTTTTTTTTTATCTTGTGAGAAAATCAGTGGAAAGTGGTTGAACCTGTGCAATGTATCATATTGAAAAGTTAATGTCTTCCCTTTTAGTCAAGATTAATTGAACAATTTGGTGCATCACGCTTGTTCTTTTCTCTTTCCCTTTCCTGACCTTATATGTCTCTGTCTGTGGTTGTCTGCACTAAAGTGTATGGTAGTTTACACGAAAACGTATTGCATCTGATGTGCATGCATGTACATACACCCACACAAAAATTTGTATGGTTGTCCAGAAATAAAGCACCATGTGGGATTTCTGCATAACAGCTGAAGACTTTGAGACAGAATGCAGGGTAAAGGAGAATGATGTGGCCATTTCTGTGATATCGAAGAATGTGGTTGGTGATGATCAGCCTTTATCAATGTGGTTTGGTGGAATGCACACTTCAGTGAATAGAGACTCAGGTAACTTGCTTAAAACTTTCTGATATGCTCCATAAAGTTGTATTGTTATTCCCTTTGAAAGATCTGACTCGTCTTCTATTGAGGAGTAGTATCTTCTGGTAGGTTTGCTATTGGAAGGATTCACACAACAGATAGACAAGTTGGTGGGTCAGCGGAAGGTTCAGCAAATGATGCTAGAAGCAGTAGCATGCCAGAATCAAATATGTGCTTACCTTTTGTAAAGAAGTCAGCAATTTGGAAAACAATTGAAGATATGGAACCGTTTCAAATTTTACCACAAAAACCACATTTCCGTCCTTTGGCTGAATGCAGAGAGGAGTACCGTGAAGGATCAGCCATTGGCTTTATGGTAACTTTTACTAGTTTGTTTGAGAGGATATCGTCACTGCAATTCGATGATCCAAGAAACGTTTTTGAGAGTGCTTTGGAAACTCTACTGGATTTGGAAAGGCATGGTTTTGATGTTGCCATGCTCAGAGGTCGTGTGAGCTATCTATTGTCAATTAAAGAAAGTCAAGGTGAGCTACTGAATGAGCTGACTGATACTGATAGGCAGATAAGGGAGCACACTGCTGAGAAACAAATATTGGTAGAGAACATTAACTGTATTGAGAAGAAGATAACTGAGTTGCAGGAAGAACTAGTCGCATCCAAATCAAAAGCCGAAGCCAAGGATATTGAGATTTCCAAGTTAAGATCACACCTTGAAGTTACAAACAACCTAATCACCACTGCGCGTTATGATTTCAGAAGTATTGCTGCTGCCGCTTGGAAGTCTGCATGATACAGATGGGCTTCACTTTGACATATCAGTGTAGAACGTAGTTGGCTGTTGTAAGTTACCGCTGTGATTCTGTGTTATTACGGTGTAACGATATTTGGACTCATCATCGTTTGTAAACGTGTAAACGCTTTTGATGCCCAAAGATATTCCAATAGGAATGTCAACAAGGGGCTACAAATTTGGACATAACCTTTTTTTGTCCATCACTATAGCCTTAGAGAAGGACGATTCGTCTTAACTTTGGACATTAACAATCTCTTTTTTGTAGTGTGATGAGTAGGCGGGCTTGAACACTACAAGATTTTGGCACGGTGGAACACACTAAAAATAACACATAATACTAAAATTTTAAACAAGTAAAAAGAACTCTTAAATGTAAGAACAATACTATTAAACCAATTACACGATACTATCCTTCTTGCTCTCCTGGATTTTCATGCGAAGGTTTAGTTATTCTTTATCCAAAATTAGTCAGTCACTGTAATTATTAATTAAGATTTTCTATTAACTACAGGAGTATCAATTTTCACTCAATTATATCAAATGTAGTCTGGACAAGTTTTAGCAGGAGCTACTTCATTTTTATTTATTTATTTATAAACAATACATGTTAAAAAAAATAAGTATTAAAAATGTTTGGTCTAATATAGTTTAGATTCATTTGTGTTGATTTAATTTTATAAAAATGATAATCGATTGTGTTGAAGTCGAATTTCATAACCTATCCTAAATTAATTCATAAATTTGAGTTTTTTTTTTGAAAAAAGTAACCAATTCATAAATTTGAGTTGCATCTCAAACCTGATAAAATCTTTAAAAAGTAAATCTACCCATCAAATAAGAAAAGAAATAAAATTTAAATTTAGGCTTTATTAGTTAACATCAAGTTGGATTTAATCTTTTTTTCAAGACCGTAAAAACTTTGGATGTACAAGTATTGCTTGGAGAGGATATGAGAAAATAGCAAACTTGGCATGTATTTATTGGGAGAGTTTGCTAGTCATAACACGAACTTTAACTATCAACCTAAGATCAACCATGAACTTGTATTAAGAGAGAAAATGCACAAAAATGTCTGTTTTGCTATCCATTGAATAATGAACACGCTACAAACTTGCTTGAATAAGTTCCTCAACGTATGAACAAACTCCTAAAACTTTTGATCAACCTTATGAAAGTTGTAAATCCTTATGTCGTTAATATCTTTTTGTGTCTTTCTTAATCTGTGGGCTTCTTAACGGGTCAGAGAAACTGAACGTCTACGAACTTACTTAAACAAGCAACAAAAGACTTTAGAAGCTATTTATATTAACCTTATTGGGCCTCCCTATCACAAGCCCAATAAATAACCAAGTCACACTAATTACGACCTATTTTGACTGCAGCTCATTTAACCAAACCCTTTATTGAACTTCTTCATTATCTTTAGTCCGGATCAAATTTGATTTTCTTAACCTTAATTTTATAGAAAAGCCTGTAATTAATAATTGTCCAATTAAAAATCACTAACACTAGAGAGCGAGTCTTAGAATAATTGGTAAGGTTACTCCTTTGTGACTAAAATGTCACATGTTCGAGTCATGGAAATAGCCTATTTGTAACAAAAATACAAGGGAAATGTTGCGTACAATTGATAACCCTCACCCGACCATCGCAAAGCGGAGAAACTGAATTTGTTGTGTTTTTTTTTAAATCACTAACACTCTCCCCATTGGACAAATATTAATTATAATAGTTGTAACAATAATAAAAAACAGTAAAAATGGTTAAGCAAAATCAATGTAAAGGTCGATCAATTTAAAACATTTAATCCAAAGATAATGAAAGTCCATCATTCGGTCCCATAAGGCTTTCGATACCGAAAAATATTAAATGCAACACAGATATAATACAATCACACATATCTAATACCTTATTAACATGAATGAGAAAATAGAGTGTGAAAACTATGATACCTGTATCATCTGAAATATATCATTTTTCCATTTGTAGGTCTCAATTTCTCCGAATTTTATGCTAAACTGCATCAAAGAAATTTGTTTTTTCTCACTGAATGCAAAACCACATTAGAGAAAAGCCTTATGAAATTAAATACTTATATCCCCTATGTCTTATCAAATCCATGAATTTATGTATGTATATGTATGTGTATTGAAGATAGAGGCTCAAGGTCAATTTGTATATATATGCTCAATGACCTTTAAAATGCTTAAGATTAACACAAATCTTAAGACTTTCATTTGTATTATGAAAATGTACAACAAATTGTATGGCTGAGAACAAATGATCATCAATATGGAAACAAGTATATTGTCATAATACATAAAATATGTACATATCAAGAAGAAATATAGTGATCCCTCACTAACTGTGTCTAAGGACTTCAGTAAATCCACACAATACACATGTCTTTCAAAAATAACTGGGCAAAGTCCATTAGTTAAAGGATCAACAAGCATGTACTCAGTATCTAAATGCTCCACTTTAATGTCACCTTTTTGTGTTAATTCATTTATGGTAAGATATTTGAACTCAAAATTCTTAGACCCTGTGATGTTTTTATTGTTGTTACTAAACAATACAATAGAAATATTATCACAATATAGCTAAATAGGTATGGCATCATAATCAACCAAAAAAACTCAGAAATCAAGTTCTTGAGTCAAAATACCTATGAAGCAGCCCCATAACATGCTACAAACTCTGTATGCATAGTCTATGAAGTTACCAGTGTCTGATTGACACTCTTCCACAATACTGCACCATCTGCTAACGTAAAAATGAACCCTGATATGAACTTCATATTATCTGGATGCATAGTAAAATCTAAATATGTATGACCTATAAGGTCTAAACTGTTGACTTTCCTGAATGTTAACATATAATCCTTATTTCCCTTTAGATATCTCAAAACTTGTATGAGTACATTCTAGTGGTCTATTCTTGGGTTAGCCAGATACTTACCTAGTAGTCTAACAACAAATGTAATGTCTAGTCTAGTGCACACCTGGGCAAACATTATTCTACCAACTGCACTAGAATACGGTACATTCTTCATAGTCTCTCTCTCTTTCCATATCATTCTTTGGACATTATACCAAGGATAATCTCTCATTATGAGAGATGGGTGTTGCAACAGGTTTATAATAAGCCATATTAAACCTTTGCAACACTTGCTCAATGTATTCTCTTTATGAGAGAGCCAACAAGTGTTGAGACCTATCCCGATGAACCTAAATACCTAAGACAAAAGATGTCTCACCAAGGTTTTTTATGTCAAAATGCTTGGCCAAAAGTTGCTTAACCTCATGCAGTATGGTTAAGTCATTTCATCTACATATAAAAGAAGAAAGACGACCTTATTCCCCTTAAACTTGTAATACAAGCATCTCTTAACTTTATTTTCCACAAACCCAAATAAAGTAACAACTTCATCAAACTTGAGGTACCATTTTCTGGACGCTTGTTTCAAACCATATATGGATTTTCTCAATTTACAGACCATGTTAGCTTGATCTTAATCCTGAAATCCTTTAAATTGTCATATATAGATCTTTTTCCAAAGGTCTCCATTCAGGAAAGCGGTTTTGACATCCATCTGATGCAAATCCATATCATAGTGAGCCACTATTGCCCTAATCACTCTAAATGAATCTTAGAGGATACAGAAGAAAAGGTAACATTAAAGTTGAACCCTTCTCTTTGAGAGAACCCTTTAGAAACCAATCGAGTTTTAAACCGCTTAACTTTACCTTGAGAGTCCTTTTTGGTCTTGTAAATCCATTTACAATTGATAGGTTTGTAGTTATGAGGTAAATCCATAAGCTCTCATATCTTATTATGCTTCACGAATTATACCTCCTCCCTTATTGCATCCTACCACAAATTTGCCTGAGGTCCAGAAGTAGCTTGTGTAAAAGTAACTAGATCTACTACATGTCCAATATCATAGTCTTGTTTACTTAAATAGACTATGTAATTAGATGAGATAGCATGTCTTCTCACTCTAGTGGATCTTTTGAATTGAATTAGTTCAATATACTCTTATACTTCAAAAACCTCAATTTGTACAGGCATAGGTTCCTGTCCCTATACTGGTATGGTATTGAGATCTTAATCCACTAGTTCTTACTGTATGAGTGATGAATAAGAAATAAATATAGTATCCACCATTCTATAATCTAAAGGGTGAGAATAATCACCCTCATTATAGACATTATGCTCCAAAATCTTAGTTGTTTGTGATTCCACTATTCTAGATCCTCCATCTCTATAGTAAAATATGTATCCTTTAGAGTGGTCGTGTAACACCCACCTACCCCCTGGGAGGATAGGCGGATGTCACAAACACAAGCAAAACACATAAACATACTTAAAAGCAGCGGAAATCAATACCATTAATCATAAAATTAGACAAAGGCTGCGTGGTCTAGC
>JANIMX020000289.1:5940943-5963529 GCA_024582655.2 Erythroxylum kunthianum | reverse complement strand
CGGATCAGTGCTAATCAAGCCATCATCTGGCCGCTCACACAACATTGCCAGTGCCTTCTCCCTTCTTTTTTCGGTAGGTGCTCTATTCCTTTCTGCAGTTGCAGCATACAAAGCTGCTAGTTCCAGGAATGCCAATGGCAAGTTTGTCCGCATGGAAACCATGGGAGCTGGTCTTTAAAAGTAGCAAAACATTCTTGTACTGTCAATTGAGGGTTGTCAGTTTTGTACTATGACTCTTTATCTCGAATTCACTTATTATTGGTTAAATAATATTATTTTAATAAAAATATTTAAACTGTTCTTTCTAACTGGATTTCGGATCAGACTTCTAGACCCAAACTCCTCGAATCTGCCGTTTAACTTTTAAAATGCCATGCCTACGGCTATAAGTGCAATCAGTCGTAATCCCACACATGAAATATGAGGGAAATCAATTACAGGCCAGAACCGGAGCTGGCCCAGCGGATTTGAAGCCTAGCCGAACAGAACAGATCTAATATCGCTATCCAGAAAAAGGAACCTCCCGAGTTTACCAGATCTAACGACCTTCAAAGGATTTACGATAACTAAAACACACAAATTCTTTGTGGAAAGATCAAATTCAATCCTTGTACCTTTAGTTTTGAAGTTTGAGTCGAATTTATTGAGAATTTGTGTGGTTCGATGGCGAGGATAAAGCCTCAGGCTCTGTTGCAACAGAGCAAGAAGAAGAAGGGACCCAGTCGAATTAGTCCAACTACCATTTTTCTTGGCAGCTTGATTCTTCTTTTGGCTGTTTTCTTCTTTTATTCTACGTACAGACACCGGTCGCTGAGGTTTCGATTACTTTACTATTTTCTTCTTCTTGGTCCTGGAAAGTTACTTGCGACCATTAGTTATTTTATGAAGTTAGAGCTTTTGATTAAATGCAAAGAATTACGATGCTTGTAATCTTTGATAAGTTGTCTGTTACCAGTTTAAGACATATCTGTCTATCTTGTGTTCTAGGTCAAAACTCCAGGCTCAGAAGGGTGAATCAGGCTATGAGGTACTACTCTATTTGTTCTCTGTCTTTTAAAATTTTATGGATATGATGCCAAGGTTAAGTTTTTCAGTTATGAATGGTATGAATCATGGGAAATGTTTCAACTTATGCTAACATTGTTGTTGCAAGATTTTAAGGTTGTGTTTGTCGCGGCATGCTTTATAATTATTTCCATAATGGGATTGTATTTCATGGATCGGTTTCTTTATGCGCTGTAGGTTGATCAGGCATTTGCAGATTCAAAGAAAGCAGATCTGCCTGGCTATGCTGTATGTAGTTTTTGTGCTCAGACATTTTAATCTCTCTGGAACTCTGTTTGATGTTGCATGTTCATTAATTGTTCAAAATTCTAGGTTTATGGTCTGAAATGCATGTCGAACTCAAATAGAGATAAACTACACGCATTTGTTTCTATATACCAAGAAGAAAAATGGTGTTTGAAGTATCCTAACCCACCCAACAACCAGGAAAAAAGATGAGATGCGTTTGGTTCTTAGTTGGATGGTCATTGTGCATAGTGTACACAGAACCATGGCATTGTGAGGAGGGTATAGCTATCTAATCAGGGTTAAGCATTTCACACTGCAGTAATTCATTGAGGGAGGGTCAGCTATGTTTTTTATCTCATGGCACTGATGATGAATTTATTTCAAGCTAACCCCACATTTATGATTCCAGTATTACTAATTATAGTCCTTTGTTTGATGGATAATTAAGATTTTATGTGATTTAATAAAATTTCCCCCATGTTTTATTAGATTTTCAGTACATCAAAAGGTTTAATAACGGTGGAACTTTTCAAGGATAGTTCTCCTGGAGTTGTTTTCAAGTTCATCGACTTATGGTGAGTACCAGAAATCATTTACTCCACTGATGCCAATATTCTTTCTTTAGTTATTGTTTGGAGGATGCTCTTGTTGATTAGAGTCCTTCAGTTTGTGATCTGTGATGTTCCTTTACTAATTTGTGTGGTGATCGTACTGAAGTTTAAGCTAGCTCGTGAATAACATCGTGTGCAACATATCTTGTTAAGATTTTGCTTATTTCTCAAAACATCGATAACTTCATGCTTCATTATGAAAGAGGTTGACTTCCTTGCTTTTTTCATTATAAAATCCTTTCTCCTTGATCTATAAGACAAACTAGAACTGATGCCAACATTTCATTATAGAAGAAAGCATGAACTGAGTTAGGATTGTCGACTAATATTGATGTTGGTTTTGCAGTCAAAAAGGTCACTTTAAGGGGATGCGTTTCCGTCGGGTAATAAAGAATTATGTGATTCAAGCAGGGGATGTCAACGATCTTCATACAGAAGATTGGACTTTAAGAGGGAAGCATTCCAGTAAGCTTGATACAAGGTTACTAGCCATGGTCCTATGTTTCTCCCTTTATTTACTATTATGTGGAACATGTAAAGATGATTTTTGGTATTTTACACCAGCTTGAAGCACGAGGCATTCATGCTTGGTACTTCTACAGCAAAACATGTTGACAAAGGGTTTGACCTTTTCATTACCACTGCACCAATCCCCGACCTGAGTGAGAAGCTAATAGTTTTTGGACGAGTTGTCAAGGGAGAAGATGTTGTTCAGGTGACAAACAACTTGAGTTCTTTCTGATTTATGTCCTTTTCTATTTTTATTCATTTTCATATCCTCTGCAGTTTTAATTCACACCGTATAACTAGTGTTGACCCACGATTTAGTTGCAATGACAAACACGATGAATATAGGGGGCACTTTGTGCTAGTGCCAACAATTGTGTTTGCTTGTTTGTTAAGAGTGACGCATGGTCATTTAGATGGACTTGCTCAACAAATCCTGCTAAAATATTCAATGGTAACGATCATTCTGAATACTGACTTGCTCAGGAAATTGAAGAGGTCGACACGGATGAACATTATCAGCCCAAGTCTGATATTGGGATAGATGGCGTGACCTTACAGCATCAAATCTAATGTCTTTTTGGCTACTGCGAAGCTTTTCTTAGCTGGCCTCCATCTCACATCGTTTGTACAAAGCCCGTCTTCTGATTAAAGAAAATCCTGCCCAAGGATTTTACACGTTGGTATGAGTGGTGACTTTGGGGTGATGTAATTTTCAGTTGGGTTGATTAAAAAGATGTGATATTTCTCCTAGCCCGATGGTAACTGGTGAGTGGATCTTGTTTCATCGTCAGTTTCTTAGCCTTAGTTCCTCTTTAGTTTTTCTTTTTCCTTTTTAATCTTTTGCTCCCTGAGGGTATTAACAAACAGCTTGAACCTTTCTAATCTAGTGTTGTATTCTTGTTTTTCTTTTCTTTGGATTAAAAAAAAAAGGTTTTCATTCCTTAGAAGTTCTAATACTTTGGTTAATCAAGGCTTAAACACCAAGCCAATATATAGACTGATTATAATAAAGGAGTAATCTGTTGCCTAAATTGCAGCATAAGAATCCTGTGGAACAGGCAGAAATAACTACTAAAATCACCTTAAGGTGAAGAATACAAATCACCAAAAGTTGAAGAACGAACTTCATAACATGAGAAGGAAACATCTATCAATCAATACAAGACAACCCCTAAGTCACGAGGAAAAGTAACAAATAGCAGGAAAGATACATCTGTCTAAACACCAATCAAAAGAAAAAGAGAAATTTATTTGCTTCAAAAGCACCAAGAGAGGTCATTGTAGAAATTAAGAAATTCAGATTACCTACCAGAACCTCTTCTTATCTGAATACAAAAATAAATATTTTGAAGAAAACAAAAGTGAGAAAGAAAATGAACATAGAAAGGAAGAAAAAACGCCAAAAAAGGAAGGGGAGGGGATGCTCCATCCTACTTCTTGGTAAGTTCGAATGTAAAAGGACGAGCCATTTGAGGGAGAGTTTCTGATGTAGAGAAAAGAGAGATTTGGAGAAGAGTAGGTTGTATTCTTTGGATAAGCGGATTATGGATTTGATCAAATATTATGACCCACTACCCTTCTTCTTCTTCTTCTTTTCCTCTCAAATCCTATCTTACACATGAAATATGAATTGGTACTAGTTTAATTACCTGAAGTAGAATGCATTGCAACCATTGCGATTTCATTTTTTCTTGGTAGTTTAATTACTTGAAGTAGAATGCATTAATTATGCTATACGATTTCTAATCCCGATAAGTGCGATTTCACTAGTAAGCGAAGCCAAGTCAACCTACAATATGAACCTTTTCGTCTCTTAAGCAACTATCTACTCCATTATCTTTTAAGCCTCCATAGCTATGCATCAATAAGTTGTGTGACTATAGAAGGTGAGATATTCCTCCGTCTCATCTCATTCACAGTGGTTTGAACGCTCTCTCTGGATGACCCAATCTCAAAGTATAGAAAAGCAAATTAAGCATTAAACCAACAGTTTGCAATCTAAGTAAACCTCATTTGCAAACAGCAAGTTCAAATTTTTCTAACAGAACTAATCACTCGATCAAATTACAGCGTGAAAAGGAATTAAAAACAAAATTTGCTGCCCCCTAGAAATTTAAAACTTTAGAGGTACTTCAAAGTGGACACACTTTTCTACTACAGATTGCCCACAAATTGACAATGGCGATAAATGTTGTTAATATCAGCCAGATGACAAATAGTGCTATTTGGATAATCAAAGCTGGTCATCTATACGAATGGCTAAAATCTACGAGGGGCATACCTTTTCAAGCAAGTTCTCAAGATCAGGGCTAATTTCAATGCCATCTTCCACCAACAGCTGGCGCATTTCAGGAGCCAACTTGCCAGCAGCTATGTACGTTTTAAGCCACGAACTGTAAGCATTGGAGTCGAGACAATTATGGTGTTTCAAAACCTTGGAGAATCTGTCAGCGTCCTCTACGTCTTTCTCTTCCTGAAAATGGTGAAAGAAACTATTTACCGTCTCCTGTTTGGGCTGCCATTCAGACTCCTTAGCTTCGGAGAAAGCTTTGTTTAGGTTATCCAAAGCAGGATCCAACTGACTGTTCTTCAAAAAGTAAACCATAAATAACTCCCGAGCCTTAAAGAAAGGTCCTTTCGTCTTCTTAAGGGCATCATTAAAGATCTTTATAGCTTCATCGGACATGTCTTGCTCCAAATAGACTCTTATAAGGACAGTGGGTAGCCTCATATCATAATAAGTGCACTTGGACTCCCACTCCCAGAAGCATTTTCTGATACCATCTACATCTTTTAAGATTGCAAGAGCATGAAGCATCACAAGATAACTCATGTTGGTTGTAGTAGTGAAAGAAGATTTTAGGGAATTCCAGATTCGCTTTACCTCACCAAGGTTGGAAGTACCAGCATATAAGCTAATCAGAAAGTGGTAAGGATCACGAATGCGAGTGTTCATTGCAGCCTCTAGCTCTTTCAGAGCTGATTCAGCTTTATCAAAAATTCCAGCCTTCGCATAGATTGAAGCCAGGTTAGCATAAGAGGTCCAATCACAATTGGCTTTATTACCTTCTTTCATCTCATTAAGCACTTTGTCTACCCCCTCAAAATCATTTAAGACTCCATAGCTCTGCATCCACGTATTGTAGGTGAAAGTGACAAGGGGGATTTTCCTCTGCTTCATTTCCGCTACTAAGGTAGGAATCTTCTCAGGATGGCCCAATCTCATATATAATGCCATAAGGTTGTTGTAAGGTAAAGAACTGGTAATTAGTTTCAATTCATCCATTTTTTTGAAAGTATCCAGTGCCTTGTTAAGCATAAGTTCTCTACAATAACAATTCAGAAGAGCACCGTAAGTCATCTGATTCTTTGCAGATGGTGAGAGGCTGCTGAAGTAATTCTCAGCTGCAGCTATTCCTTTGATTTTTCCTATAAGATCCAGACGAGTGGCGCATTCTGCATGTGAGATACTCAATTTCCTCTTCTCCATCCACTCAATTATCTGCATAGTATATCATATGAGTATAGTAAGTAACGGAGTTGAAGACTAAAACAATAACATTGGAAATGAATGAGAAACAGGGAACAGACCTCAAGTGCGTGTTGGAACTTGCGATACTTGCGCAACTCTTTAACGCAACTAACTAGCTCTGATTTCACTATAGGGTTTCCTTCCATTACATATTCATTCAGAGTCTTCCTAACGGAACCTCCCGTCGCCGCTAGCTCCGACAACCTCTTGTACAACCTCCTTGACGCTTCCGGACGAGTCGTAGTCTCCGGAAGCACCTCTGCAGCCGTACACAGCTGCCTCAGCAGCCATGATCCGGCGGAGATCAGGCGGTTAGGGTTCATTGCCAATCGCCGAGAATGTATCATCGTTGCTCTTTTATGTCTCAACACTCTGAACCACAGGGTTTTACTTGACCGATGTTATAGAAAACGACGTCGTAAGCTATTAGTTGTTATTTTCTATATTTTGATATTATTTATTTATGTCTTCACTCTAGTAAACGACCAAAAAGCAGTTGCAAACGAAGGCAATGGTGGCTCTTTATCGTCCATTCTTTTCTGTCTCTTCAAGCCCTCGCGAACATGTGCTCCACAAACATAGCTCACAAGTCTCCTGCTCCTCGCTTAGATCCGAAACGGTTCGTGTCTTCTAGTCCCATTTGTTTCTTTTCTTAATTTCTGCTCTTCCTCTTGGATTTATGAGCACTGCAATATGTAGGTTAAAGCTGAATACAAGCTCCAGTTGTTGGACAACTTGTTCCTCGCTTTGTTTCGTAACAAAATGGCCAAGGTCAGACATATTAGAAAGATAACATGTTCCCAACTTGTTGGGTTTATGTTGTACTAAAAGTTGGAATGATGACAGGAGGTTGGTTGGGATTCCGAGAAGCCTGGGTATGACGGGTTGATTGATGTAGCCAACCGTCTAATGTTAACTGGAAGAACTAACTCTGACACCAGAGACTCAGCGGTACAGCAGAATTGTTTTACTCATTATGTTCAGATAAATTCATATTGCAGATTGATTATGTGCTTATTATTATTTGGGACAGGTTAGAATATTAAGGTCACTGTTTCCTCCGCTTCTTTTGGATTTGTACAAACGGCTTATATCACCTTTGGCAGGAGGCAAAATAGCTGCCATTATGGTTGGTGAGTGTGTCCCCTTTCATACTTCAGGTTAAGTGTTGACCTTATGAGTTGATCCCTTATTGTCTTACTTTAGCGAGAGTGACGACAGTGACTTGTCAATGGCTTTTGGGGCCATGTACAGTTAATTCTGTTGATCTTCCTGATGGAACCTCCTGGGATAGTGGGGTAATGTGTCTTCAACTTTGATCATCTTACCAGAAACTGGTAATAATATGTCTTGTTTAACTAGTAACAAGACATATTATTTGAACTTGTCAAGGCTTTTGGTTTTAATGAAATTTCTACCGGTATTCTGAAGTGCAGGTTTTTGTTGAAAGATGCAAGTATTTAGAAGAAAGCAAATGTGTTGGGGTTTGTGTGAATACCTGTAAATTGCCAACGCAGGTAAATGGCCAAGTACTGAACTATTTGAACTTGTCAAGGCTTTTGGTTTCACATATCATCCAACTTTATGTTATTGCTTTCTAGACCTTTTTCAAGGATTACATGGGAGTACCTTTGCTGATGGAGCCTAATTTCACCGATTACAGTTGTCAGGTATGATGCTAGTCATTATTGATTTGATACTCACTGAAACAGTTATTATGCTGGCTTGTTTTTCCTTATTTTAACATAAAAAACTGAAAATATATACAAAGATTACTCGGCCCTTTCACCAGATTTGATAGATATTAAGCATTCCTGCTTCCTTACTATCAGCCAAAACACTTTTTTTGTTTTTTATTTTTTTTTACCCTTTAGTCAACGTAATTGAACTTGCTCCAACCAAGCCCTGACGTTTACTCTAATCTGAAAGTTTAAGTTTGGAGTTCTTCCTCCATTGCCTCAAGATGATGTTGCTTCCAAAGAGCCTTGCCTGGAAATATGCCCAATTGCCAGTCGAAGGAGGGAAGTTGCACAGAACTTGAACGCGGTTCAATGTCCTAAGGCATAAACTGCTGATTGTTTACTGATCGTGAATCCATAATCTCCGTATCACAAATCCTTGTCAATGCTTTAAACAAAAAGTATATATCAAATAAGTACTGCTATGCGTATTAGAAGCTGATGCCACAGCCACAGATAGCCAAACATAATGGAAGACTGCAAATGCAACTCATATTCGATGAACCTAAAGCTAGCCTTAGGGTTGATGTCATCAACCCACTCCCCTATCTTGAGATGGCTTAGTTTCAAGTAATGCTCAGAACTTGGCTAGAATAAGAACGCGAGTCTTGAAAGATGGCACTCCAGTTCAACACTACACATATTTCAATTACTACGTCTATAAGGTCAGTGAGAATAAATTCAAACAATTCCCATCATTTCTCAAGCAATATTCACCAGTGGAACAATTGTTTGCCAAACACCATCGACTGTACATCTATCTTATAATTTTTATGAACATTCCTCTCAAAATCCAAGTTCACAATTATTACAGCAAAATGAAGCTATCTTTTAACAGCTAAGAAAATATGCTTGAAAAATAAAAGGCATTTCAAGAAGCTCTTAAAGCATAAATAACCGCATGATATCATTACAAGTTGCGCCATAGAATACATAAGTCCTCGTCACAGTGAGACAACTTTCAGTGATCTTTATAAACACTAGCGGTCCCAACCAGAGGGCCTCCTCCTCTCTCTAATGCTATCTTTCGAACTGGAAAAGCCAAAAAGAAACATCAAACAAAGTCCGAATGACAATTTGCATCATTTTAACAAAAGCACTGCTAAAGGAAACTGATGGTAGTCGGCAGAAAACCTAACCTTTCCATGTGCTTCTGACTTGTGTTTCTGGAAGAATTCTGATTGGATGGATGACTTGTATTTGGGTCTCCACCCATTGAACCTGCAGACACAAATCCAGATAGCATACTAGTTGTCTGGCTTCGATTTATATCTCCACCAATTGAGCCGCCAGAGACAAATCCACTCAATGCTGGTCTATTACTGAAGCCGTGACTTTGAGAGTTTGATGAAGCAGCAACAAAGTTGTTCTTGAATTGTGCCATCACTCCTGTCCTCAGCGAATTAACAGCAGCAGATCTACTTGAAGCAGCAGGAGATGAGGTAGTATTGGACTCTGGATTGTATCCGATACCAAGACCAAAATCCACCCCACGCACGCCACGACCACTCCCACCCCTTCCTTTACCCTTCTTTCCACCTGCATACGGCATTACACTTGATGAAAACACCTCACAGAAGATATTACAAATCCAGAGGAGGAAAGAAGAGCTTCACAAGCAGACAAGAAAAAAGTCTTGGCAGGATACTGTGCAATGAAATTTAATGGAACAAAAATGATGTAAAGATCAGCTTTCATGTCGTATTAAGGGAAAAAGGTTTCCATGCTAAAATAAACTCCGAAAGCATTCACTAGCAGGTGTTGCTAACTTTAACATAAAGAAACAAGCTATAAGCACATAGAAAGAGTTATAACTATCAAGCTCTTTAATGCAAGATAGAGAAAGCATACCTCCTTTTCTTGCATCACGCTTGGACCTGAATCTCCCATCCTAATGATTTACATGGTAAATGTCACTTAATGATTGTGGCACACGCAGATCAATTATATTTAATAATATCATTCATAATTTCGTCAATGAGAAAATAGTGGAAGAAAATCACAATAATACTACAGTACAGTAAGCCAATTATAGAATAAAACAGAAATAGCCACACCAAGAAAGATAAATAAGAAGAAACCAAGAGTGAAGCCAACAAGAAAAATCCAACATGAGACTTTTTCAAATGAGCAACTTTTAAATTCTACACATATATTATAGCTAATACCTTTGCATTGTATTTATTTGATTCCTTAAATAATTTTAGGAATTAACTGAACAGCTGCTTTCCATATATTACAGATGATCATTACCTTATAAATATACCACAGACCGTGTGATTGGGACACTAAAATCTCAGTACCTACAACATTGCATCACCTAAAGATTCTAAACATGTCAACAAATGACATTTTAAGGCATCAAACTTGAAAAAGTAATTATCGAGTATAATTACCTTCATGGCAAGATCCATAAGTTCCGTGGAGACATTCTGACCGGCAGCAACTAAACTGTTGACCAATTCACCTGCAAACCGTGCCTCTTTTTGAGTTATGAGAGTGTACGCTATCCCATCCTTGTCACCAGCACGACCAGTTCTACCAATTCGGTGAACATGCATGTCCATGTCCTTTGCAATATCAAAGTTTACAACTGACTTAATTGACTTGATGTCAAGGCCACGAGCAGCAACATCAGTTGCAATAAGAACATGATATACACCAGACTTAAACTTCTGCAAAATCTCCATACGAGAAGCTTGGTCCTTGTCACCATGAAGAGCTGCTACTTTAAACCCCTTCTGAGCCAGTTGGGAATCAATGTCATCCACGGTTGCTTTCTTAGAAGCAAAAACTAGAACATCACCCTCATCAATCATTGCCGGAAGCTTTTCATGAAGCCAAGGCATCTTCTCAGCATCAGAAGGAATAACCTGAACAACCTGAGTAATATCCTCATTTGCCATCCCCACCTCCCCCACAGTAACTCTTACAGGATCAGTAAGGATCTCTCTAGCTAACTTCTCAACTTTTCGGGGCATTGTAGCTGAAAACAGTAAGGTTTGCCGATCTGGCCGAATCTGTCCAACAATTGACCTTACTTGTGGTTCAAATCCAAGGTCAAACATACGATCAGCCTCATCAAGTACCAAGTAAGTTGCTCTCAACATGTTTAAGGCCTTCATCTTTAACATGTCAATTAATCTTCCAGGAGTAGCAACAACAATGTCACAACCTGCCTTAAGTTCCTTGAACTGCTCAAGCTTACTCATGCCACCATAAACAGCAGAGACTCGTATCCCTTGAGATTTAACAAATTTCTTAGCCTCCAAATATATCTGGTGGGCCAATTCTCTAGTAGGCGCACATATCACACCAATCGGACCCTCTTCTTTCTGAAGTTCAGGCTGATCCATAATGTGTACAATCATGGGAAGCACAAAAGCTGCAGTTTTCCCAGAACCAGTCTTTGCTATACCAATAATATCTCTCCCAGAAAGCACAATTGGCAAAGCTTGGCACTGTATAGATGTAGGCCTCTCATATCCTTGTTTTGCAACAGCATTCATCAATTGAGTTGAAAACCCACAATCTTCAAACGTCTTAGTCGGCCTAGGAACATCAAAACCAGACACACGAATAGCCAAACTCTTCCTATAATCCACAACTTCCTGGTCGCTCATCCCTAAAAAAACGAAATTTAAATCGATATAAAATTAAGAAAACAAGAAACAACTCTACTATTCATACTACGGCTACTGAACCTTAGTTTCACCTGAAATTGAGGGCGTTTCTTCGTAAAAGTCCTTATTAAACGCTTCATAATCAATAGAGCTGTGGTCCAAAGCAGGAATGGGCTCAATCTTCTTCTTATCAACAACCAACGGATTATCATCAGAATCATACTCAATCATCCCAGCATCCACCGCCTTCGCGACGGCGTAAACTTCCTCGTCAGAGTCATAACCGGCGTGAAGCGCATCCTGCGCCAGAGTCAACCCTAAATCCTTCTTGGCCTTTAGAAAGCTCTCGACAGGATCGTCCTCGTCGTCGTCTCTATATTTCTCCGCCTTCTCCTTGACCGTCGGCGGGGGAGCCGCCCTCATCTCCTCGTGTATTCCCTCCATGAACGCATCCAGAGGGTCGATTTCATCGGCGCCGTTTCGTTTGTCCTCAACAGCAGCGGCGTCATTTTCTTCGTACTCAATGTTGTCGAGGTCTGTGTCCTCGTAGTTGTCGTGGCCGTGGCGCGAGGATGGAGGCACGTACAGTCGTTGAGGAGGTTGAGATCGCTCGAAGCTGTATGTGGTTTGGCGGTTTATGCCAAACCCTTCGAACCCGAATTTTCTCTTCGACATTAGAAAACCCTAGAATTAGCCCCAATCTGAAATTTGTAATTTGGTTTAGTCGTCGGGTGCCGTGTACGGAGGCGGAGTAGTTGTCGATAGGGTTATTTCGACTCTTTCTCTCTAATCTCTAGTCGGTTAGTTGGCGACGGACTGAGGCAATTTAGTTAATTGGGTCATATCTCATTGAGCCCATCTACCCTAAGATTTCACCCAAATCGTAAACTGATTAAGCGAGGCCTTGGCCCATTAAGCTTGATTGATTGAATCCAGTCAAATTTCCAATTTGCCCATAAAATTGGCTTGATGAATTTATTCCCGATTTTAATTTTTTACCGCACAAAAGGATGAAAATTAGAGCAATTAATAAGAATACTCTTTTATGATCGGAAGGTTACATGTTCAAATCGTAGAAACAGTTTTTTGTAAAAAAATATAAAAAAAATACTGCGTACAATTGATGGCCTTCACTCTATCCTCGTAAAAGCAAAAAAAAAAGTTTTGTTGTGTGTTTGAATAAGAGACACATTTAGTCGAGATCTTAATTAATTATCAATCAAACTTAATCAAAAAGTTGTTGGTATATCTAATCACATTATAAGCAATATGTTTAAAACTTCAACCATATTAAATACTGGGATCATTTGAGTTTATAAATCATTTTCTTTTTATTATTATTCTTCAAATGCATACAATAATCTACAAATTAAATATAAATGATTCAATTTAAAAGGTATGGTAGAATCAACAACTTACAATCCTCTTCAACAATTTCTTTTTACTATTAAAATGTAATTCCTATTGAATTTCTAATTTTTATGAAATTAAAAAAAAAAAGACAAGGGAGTGGTGGGTGTCCCAACTCCCAGCAAGGCACTAATTGATCCAAATTAGTGGTCAAACGACAACAATACACTATTACTATACCCAGAAATTAGGAACAAACAAATGTATATAATAAAATACCAAAAACCTTTTCTATATTATATCTTTTAACTGAAACTGGAGTCGGTTGTTGGAGCTGTCACTTGTCATTGTAATAATTCCCTAACATCTATGGATTTGCCAACAGCCTCCTCTTTCTAGGATTTCTCTACACGTCACTATCCGTAGACTCATGGTCCCTTCGCTTACGTGGCAATGTTAAAGTTTATGGCAATTGATCCCGCCACGTGAATGCTGTGCCTGTGCACCTTATTATCCATTTTTTGTTTTTATTTATCTTAAATTTTGTATCATTCGGATCCGGTCTTTTCATGTTTAACCTTACCAGCAACTGTCAATTTATTTTTATTTAATTTATTATTAAAATATAATCTTAAATAATAAAAAAAGAATTATAAATAATTGCAATTCCTTTTTCACTTGTTTATCCTATCCTAATCTTTCTTTGCCTCGATGATTACGACCCCCAACACTCTGAATACGACGCCGTTCAAGAAGTTTACGACTGCTTTGGATGTCGATGGAAGAATCTAAATCGCACCTTGTTTCAGACACCTGAACAGTAACTGACGGACGTCTAGATCCTTTTGTACCGTTAGTTTGGATTTTTCCGTTAACGGCCATAAAATAAAGGCAGATTAACTCCGCTTTTTTCACTCCAGCCAAAAAACGGATAAAATATATAAAAGGCACTCCAAATGCTTCCCGTCTAATAACGACAGAGTGAAACTAACGGCATCCTCAAACCCTCTCTCCCCCTCTTGCTCTCTCTCTCACTTTCACTTGTTTCAAGTTCAAGCTTCTCTGGCTCAACTCAGTAATGGAGGTTTTGGCTCCGAGTTACGAGTTCCTAGTTGAGATTTCAAAGATTTTACCTCCACCTTTGGATCCTCCCTCACTTGCTGTGACAAATAACTTCTGTTTGTAGTGTTCTGCTTCTCCTTCTCAGTTCTTATGCTCATTTAGACTGTGATCTCTCCGTTGCTTTGCCTCAAATCTCTCAGATCTGACCTGTAGTTAGCGATAATCAACGGCTTCGGTGGGGATGTCGGTGCTCACAGTTTCAAGTACATGCGGTAAAGTTTTTAGTCTTTAAGGTTCTGCCATTTCTGCTTCTCACTCAGGGAAATTAGGGGTTTTTGGAACTTTTGAAGTTCGATTTTTGTGATTCGTTTAGGGGTCAGAAGTTGAAATGGGAATATTAGTATGTTACGGCATAAGGATATCCACAAGTTTATCGCTTTCGTATTCTGACCCTCGATGCGTAAAAGGTCTTCAGTGAGGTATAGGCTCGGGTGAAACTAGGAGTTGGCTGTTTCGACTTGGAAATTTTCAGTTACAAGATTTATAAAACAGAAATGACGTTTATTCTAGTCTTTGTAAGAAATGCCCTATGATATTCTGCAATGGAAATTGAAGGTGATTAAACATGAAACTTGGAGTCCTTTTCTTTTTAACTTTCTAGTGGACGTCTAGAAATTTTACTTTGTTTAGACTTGGTCTTCTGGATGTTGAATTGTTGATCTTGTGTTGCTATTGCAAAAATCATTACTATGTGTCTAAAAATGTTTCTTCTCGTGATTATGAGTTGCAGGAATACCAAGAAAAGTCTGTTGTTTGTTGCTGCATCTTATTGTTGTATTATGTTGTCCGATTCCCATCAGCCTTGCAAGTTCAGCTGACAATCCGGAGATTGCACCAGCTTCTGCTGATCTGCCCCCACCAGCCAACTTGCTGCATTTTCATAAACCGCGAAGAAAACATTTATCACCATTTGGTGCACCAACAGGTGTGATAGCACCAGCCCATCCTCCTAACTATGACCCACATATAGCTTCTGGGCAGCCGCCTACTAGCTCTCACTTTTCAAAACCATCAAGGAAGAAGAGTGCATTACTGCATCCTGGTGTTGGATTGGTAGATATTGCACCAACACACTCTGGTGCTGGTGCAAACTCTACTGGTCTAGTGCAGCCGCCATTATCTCCTTCGATGTCCGGTAAGACATGGACATAACCGTAATAATAGTAATCATTGTTATGATTGTGCATTTAAGTTGCTTGCACTTGTAAATGAATGCATATTTAAAGCACATATGTGATTGTGCTGTTAAGTTATATAAAGGCTAATATGTTCTTCATTCTGCCAGACTGCTGTAAATCAGACATGGTGTTGAAACGAGGGAGTCATGATTGCCACTGTGTCTATCCTATAAAGCTTGACCTGCTCCTTCTAAATGTCTCTCAAAATCCTAATTGGAGCTTGTTTCTTCAAGAATTGGCTACCCAGCTTGACCTCTTAGTTTCTCAAATTGAGCTAATCAACTTTTATGTACTCAGCTTATCAAGACTAAATATTTCAATGGATATTACACCACATACAGGAATCAGTTTCTCTGCCAGTGATGCATCTAAGATAAACTCTTCACTTTCTTTGCACAAGGTTGATTTTGATCCTAAGCTTGTGGGTGATTATGAGCTTCTCAATCTTACCCTGTACAAGCCTCCAGCACCTTCTCAAGGTAAGTTTGACTGAGGCTTAATTGCATCACAAAGATAGTTTTTACCTCTGAGGCCTTTATTTTCTCAAAGAAAAAGTATGTCATTCTACTTTTTCTATATATTTCTACTTCTTTTAACGATGTCTATATGTGTATATATTTCTTTAGCTAGAAACTAGATCAAAGAGCTTGTGGCTTGGAATTGGGAATCTCACTTTAGATGGATCAGTATTGGGGAACTCCAGTCCAGGGTCGGAGCTATAAACTAACAGCTAGAATGGGGAATGATTTCCACAACCAACATATAAAAAAATGAGTAGAGCACTACGAACATAAATACCAAAAGGAATTGACTACTTCTGACTTGACGGCTTAAAATAGAGTTGAGAGTAGGAAAGCATTGACATGGTTTAAAATAAAGGGTGTGGTATCGGGCAACGTAAGCTCATTTGAAAGCTAACTTCTTTACTTTGGAAAAGGAATGTGATTGTTCCTGATTTGATCTCAGACTGATAGATCTGCCCCACAAACTCGGGCCAACGAGTATGAGGTGATAGTTTTCCTGAGTTGTTTAAAGATGGGGTCAAAATCAAGATGCCAATTCATTTTCCACTTTACACATTCATTTCCTTGTTTTATTTGCTGATTGAGTCAAACAGCTTCTTTTTCTCTGTATGTCAACATGGTGCACACTGCAATGATGTTAGAAACATGATGACTGCAAACTTTCGTACAATTTGCTAAATGAGTTTGTTTTGTTCTGAGTACTAGCTTTGGTTCCTAAGTATCATAGAGGCTCATTCTATTCTGTTGAATTTTACTGAGGTTTTTGTTTTGTAAACAGCACCAGTTGTTGCTTCACCGCCAGAGGTAGCACCATCACATCAATCTTCTGCTTCTACCACAATTAGCACTTCAAGCGGAAGCAAACATTCAAATTTGGTTCTTATCCTTGGTTTTGGAGCTGGCATCTTGATCGTTGCGGTTATATGTATACTTATAATTTATTTATGTGCATTCCATGAAGGAAAGCCGCCCCAATCACCCCCTGAAGAACCTGGTATGCATCTATTTTAGGTCCTAACACTTCCTTATTATCTGTTAGGTTAAAATTTTCAGGAACGTTAGAAATATTTTGATAAAAAATTGATGTAAAAAGGATAATCTAGACCATTTTTTGATAACCCTGTAGGGTGCTACACACATTCTTTTTTACTTTACAGGGAAGGATGAAAGAGAATGGACGAATATGTTCTAAATATATGTCTGTCATGGAATGCATCTAATTTTCATAGGGACACCTTATTATCTGATGGGTAGTGTTTTGGCCGGTATATGCTTGGAAAATGTTCCCGAATAACCTAAACTCAAGCCTTGCACTAAAAGAAGACTTTTATGAACTATTGTTTGCTTGCTTGAAACTTGGATTGCAAACTTAACCTTGTGATGCATAGATGGATGGTGCTTCATTCTGTGATGATGAGTAATCTAAATGGACTTTCAATATCAGATGTTTATTTATCATATGATTATGTATTCTTAAATTGTATCTGTATACACTAATTAGGTGATGGAAAGGTAAGCATTATTTTGACAGGAGTGTGAATCCTTTTTCATGACCCGATGAAGGCAAAAACTTTTTATTACAGGATCTTTAAGATTCTGTTTTCATTGGCATATTTGTAAATAATAACTTCTATTAATTAATTGCTCCAAGTCCTTTGTCTTTCCTCAGTGAAACCAAGGCCCGTACAATCGGCTCCAGTGGCAGCATCTCTGCCACATCCCACAAGTACAAGATTTCTAGCTTATGAAGAACTTAAAGAAGCTACAAACAACTTTGAAGCTGGAAGCATACTTGGAGAGGGTGGGTTTGGTAGAGTTTTCAAGGGTGTGTTGAGTGATGGTACTGCAGTTGCAATTAAGAGGCTTACGAGTGGAGGACAACAAGGTGATAAGGAATTTTTGGTTGAAGTTGAGATGCTTAGTAGATTGCATCACCGTAATCTTGTCAAACTTGTGGGCTACTACAGCAACCGTGACTCTTCACAAAATCTACTGTGTTATGAGCTCGTTCCAAATGGAAGTTTAGAGGCATGGCTGCATGGTAATTTTCTTGGTATCGTGATTTCATTTTAGAGAAAGAGGTTATAATTGTTGAACTGATCGGTTTTATAAGCTTTGATGACTACAGCTTTGAAAAATTGCATCTAGAGAGCCTGCAAACACTAGTAAATAGGCATATTGATATACGATGATATTAGGCATGTTACCCACTTTTTAAAATACACAACTGATGCTTATCTTCCATCTGCCTCAGGTCCCCTGGGTGTGAATTGTCCTTTAGATTGGGATACGAGAATGAAGATTGCACTTGATGCAGCAAGAGGACTTGCGTACCTTCATGAGGACTCCCAGCCATGTGTTATCCATAGAGATTTCAAGGCGTCTAATATATTGCTCGAGAACAACTTTCATGCTAAAGTTGCAGACTTTGGACTAGCAAAACAAGCACCTGAAGGCAGAGCAAATTACCTGTCTACTCGTGTGATGGGCACATTTGGGTTAGTTTCACTCTTCTATAAAAACCTCTTCTTCCTTGCATTGTGGCTGTCCTAAATTATGTGGTCCTGTCCCTTTATTTGACAGATATGTGGCACCTGAGTACGCTATGACTGGACATCTACTGGTAAAAAGTGACGTTTACAGCTATGGAGTTGTCCTTCTCGAGTTGCTGACTGGGAGAAAACCTGTTGACATGTCCCAACCATCTGGGCAAGAAAATCTTGTTACCTGGGTTAGTAGGAAATTAATGCTTAGTTTATTTTTTCCACGCATCCATGAACTGGCTGATCCCCCTTATTTTTCTTTTATTATATGTTCTAAAATTTTGGTTGTGCTTCATCCAGGCCAGGCCAATTCTTAGAGACAAGGATCGGCTAGAAGAGCTTACGGATCCGAGGCTTGGAGGTAAATATCCGAAGGAAGATTTTGTACGAGTTTGCACTATTGCAGCGGCTTGTGTTGCACCTGAGGCAAACCAAAGACCCACTATGGGAGAAGTGGTACAATCACTTAAAATGGTGCAAAGAGTGACTGAATATCAGGATTCCTTGTCAACTTCCAATAACCGACCCAACCTGAGACACTCTACTACCTTTGATTCTGATGGGACATCGTCAATGTTTTCGTCTGGTCCTTACTCTGGTCTAAGTGTCTTTGACAATGACAATATCTCCAGAACCGCAGTTTTCTCAGAGGATCTTCATGAAGGACGATGAACACTTGAACCCATTATGTTGGCTCAATACTGCTAATGAATGAAATTTGACAAAGTGAAGTTTTAAGGAAGATTATATTTTTTCAGTAGGTTTTGTTTTGTAGTCGTGATTTGGTGAGATGTTATAAGTTTTCTTGGAAAGCAATCCACATGGTCGACAAGATTCTTTGTACATATACGTCTTGTAACACGTTTGATTGGATTGTACTTAAGAAAGGGGTTTCGTTTTTCTTCTTTCCTATTTTTGCTTCCCACGTCCACATTCCTGTTAAATATGTAACCTCCAAGAAGAGAATGAACCATCACGCATGACTAGTGTCACGTTCTGCATATTTTAAAGCCCACGAGATAAGATTTGATTCAAAGAGGCTTCTAGAACATGGTAGAAGCTTATGAAAGCTTGGAACATTGTGGAACATTATAAAACATTATAGAAGTTTGTAGAATATTGTAAATATGTGCATTATGTGCATGAAGCATAGAATAGTATTGAATATTCTAGATGATCATTGTAGATTGTTAGATTAAGTAGATATTGTGCGTCCATTCTAAAAAGAAAGGAACTAGTATATATATTTCTTAGGGGTTGACCTCATTTGTATTATGGTATCATTGATCAATAAAGAGTGAGTTCTTTAATAGAAGTGTCTTTGTATTCTCCCACATTCCTTCTCCCCTTTAGCAAAGCGTTTCCTGTAGTAAGGTTGATTTAGGAATGAGAGCATACTCAAGTGTCGAACGAGCATTGGTAAAAGTTCAAGTCCGTTACAAGTGGTATCAGAGCTTTGTTTGAGATCATTTGCGTATTGTCAAGATGACTAGCTCAAGTGAAGTAACTACCCACAAAGAAAGGGAGGTTGAGAAGTTTCCTCTTATTGACAAGGGCAAGAAAGACAAGTCTATTATAAGGGACGTCGTGACTAAAGTAATGCTTAAGCTCTCGAAGTTAGAGATCATCGTAGGGGAAGATCGGGAGAGGATCAATGATTAGGACCAAAGAATGGAGGAGCTAGAGAAGAAACAATCTTTATTTCGTGAAGAAATGAATGAGATTGTCAATATCGTTGCCTTTGATGCTTTTAAAAATGTGAGTTCCTTGGAAACTTATATTGTCTCTAAGATGATTATGCTTGAGGAAGCATTTGCTACTTTGGTTGTTGAGTTGAAGGAAGTAAAGGGAGATTATAGCTTGTACAAGATGGCGGTAACACAAGGAGTTATGGCGCCTGTTGCTACCACTAATGCTAAAGTGAAGGTCCAAGAGCCAAGGCCTTTAGAAGAGCAAAGGACTTGAAGACCATTAACAACTTCCTTTGGAGTATGGAGCAATAATCTTAGGCACTTGGCATTGAGGATCATGCCAAGATGATCAATAGTGCTTCCCTCTACCTTTAAGAAATGACCATGGTGTGGAGGAGGAGAAGATACAATAATATTGAGAAGGGGACTTGCACCATGAATACATGAAAATACTTCAAAAAAGAATTGAAGAAGCAATTCTACTCCGAGAATGTAGAGAAAGAAGCTCGAGCCAAGTTAAGAAGGCTTACACATTCAAGGAGCATTCGAAATATGTTAGGGAGTTTCAAGAGGTGTTGCTCGAAATTCCTGATTATCCAGATAAGTAAGCTTTCTTTGCCTTTTGTGATGGTTTACAACCGTGGGCTAAAACAGAGTTAGAGAGGCATGGTGTGCAAGACCTTGCTAATGTCATTACAGTAGTCGAATTCCTTACGAAGTAAGAAGGGATGTCCACCACTCTAAGTCCTAACAGAGTGACAAGGGCAAGAGTATGGGAGAGAAGAAGCACTACAAGGAAGGAGCTTTGAAGAGTGGAAAGCTGAAGGAGGGTTCAAGCAAGGGTCACAAGGAAGACAAGGGTGGAGAATTTCCCACATTAAAATGATACATTTGCAATGGACCTCATCGAATTAAAGATTGTCCAAAGAAGAATAAGCTTGCCGCACTTAAAGAAGAAACCTTGAAGTCGGCAAAAGGAAGGTGCGAATCCTTAAAAGTCCTTTATGCCATCAATGCAAAATTTGAGGTTCCAAAAATCAAGAAGAAATGGAGATTGTTTGTAGATACGAGGATTGGTGGACAAGGTATGAGAGCCTTGGTAGATACTATTGCTACAAACAAATTCACGAAAGAAGAAGAAGCTAAACAATTGGGCCTCAAGTATACACCAACCGATGGTTGGATTAAGGTAGTGAAATAGGAGGCCAAAAGCATATGTGGTGTAGTGAAAAACGTGGAGATTCGTATTGGTGTGTAACATGGTTACATAGATTTTTCTATTGTTTCCATGGATGATTTGCAGGTGGTGTTGGGCATGAAGTTCATAGACAAGGTGAAAGCTATTCCAATTCTATTTGCAAACACCATGTGCATAATGGTGGAGGAAAATACGAATATGGTACCTTTGTCCTGAGAGATACCTGCTTGTTGATATTTTGCTTATAGAGATTTATCAATTTTATCACAAGTGCACGATGTACATTGTTGCTGATACCGTACCAAAATATCGACCAAATACTGGTCGGTACCATCCAATATCGCCAGTACCGACCAGTACCAGCGACCGGTACCTAACACACAAATATCGTACCGTACCGGTAAAAAAATAATACGGTATATATGTGTTCGGTACCGGTCGCTAGTACTGATTCATACCGACGATATTGGATGGTACCAATCGGTATTCAAAATACTGGTCGGTATTGTAATTTTAAAAAGTTTGAGCCTTTTTCAAGAAAAAAATTTAATTGTTAGAATTTTTGGAATTTTTAGAATTCTTAAATTTATTGAAATTGTTAGAATTATTTGAATTGTTAGAATTCTTGAAATTGTTGGAATTAGAATTCTTGAAACTGTTGGAATTGTTATTGAAATTTTTGGAATTCTTAGAATTGATAGATTTTTTAGAATTTTAGAATTGTTAGAATTGTTGTAATTGATAGAATTGTTGGAATTGTTAGAATTGTTGTAATTGTTAGAATTCTTGAAATTGTTAGAATTTTTTGAATTTTTGGAATTGCTAGAATTTTTAAAATTTTTGGAATTGTTAGAATTGTTAGAATTGTTGGAGTTGTTAGAATTCTTGGAATTGTTGGAAATGTTTGTGTGAATTTGTTATAGTTGTAAGCGTGTGTCTTTAGTTTATGGTTGAATGATGTAATCATACAAAATCAATTTTATTATATAAGAAGTACATATGTATTGTGTAATTGTGTATGTTGAATACTTTAATTGTTGGTTTTTGACTATTTGGTGAATTGTGTTAGATGAAATTGAATTGTGTATGATGTAATTATACAAAACGAGTTATATTATATAAGATGTGTATTGTGTATTGTGTATTGTATATGATATAAATATGCATCGTGTATAATTACACACAATGAAATTATGTGTTTTTTTATTTTGATATATGTTTTCATTTATTTTTACAGATAAATCGAAGGAAGTTCAAGTATTCTTGATAATTTAACCGCTTTAGGAAGATACAATGATCCAGCTTGGGCTCGTGCTGGATTGGTCCCCGGTACGAAGGACCATACTATTTGCTTGTTTTGTAACAAGCATTTGAAAGCTGGAGGAATCATCAGATTAAAGAATCATTTAGTTGGGGTTAAAGGAGGAACCTTGTAAAAAAGTAAGTCATGATGTGAAATGACAAATGAAGACTTTATTTGAAGAGTATTAACACAAGAAAGATAGAAGAGAGAGATTGAACTATGAAATTGGCAGTGGAAGTTTGTTTGTTAGTGTTCAGGATGATAAAGGAAATGTTGAAGGTGGTACTAGTGTTCCTACCCAGCAAGAAGTGAATGTTGCATCTGGACCTGATGTTAGGAAAAGAAGAAGGCAAGTGTCTATTTTTTTTA
>JANIMX020000289.1:5736367-5747288 GCA_024582655.2 Erythroxylum kunthianum | reverse complement strand
AATTAAAAATCTAATGAGCCTATAACAATAATTAAACAATTAATTAGCTTGTTAAATTAATTAAATTAATTTGTAAAGAAATATGTTAAATAATAAACTAAAAGTCAAATAAAATTAAAAATACAAACATAGTAATTTTAGTCAAATGTGACATGCAAATTATTTAAAACCATATAAAATATGGTATAAAATGTGCTATTATTTCTACTTATTACTCAGATGGAAAGATAAAATGTAGAAATTACAAAATTTGATTAACATGAGACATATATTCAATATTTTAATTTAATATTATTTTTAATAATTACATTCGTAAAATGTTACATATATTTTAATTACATTCTTCACCTTAAAACTTTTGCTAACCTTAAAACATTATTTACAATTACCCGGTAATCTTTGTTACAGTTAAAATCATTAATACTTTACTAAAAAAAAAAGTAGAAGATAATAATGGAATAAAAAAAAGATAACCAAATAATTTTAGATAACCTAAATGAAGATGAATATCACATTACTGGTACATTAAGCTCAAAAGTTGATATGACGGTAATGTGAGATTACTTTGGTAATCTTATTACCCCAAACCAAACACAGTAATATTACATAACTTACACTACATAACCAAGCTAATCTCAGATTACCCCAAACCAAACATCTCCCAAAAGTTGACGTGATGGTAATGTGAAATTATTTCGGTAATCTCATAACCTCAAACCAATTACAGTAATGTTACATAACTTACACCACATAATCACGATAATCCAAGATTACCCCAAACCAAATGAGAATCTCCTTTATTCCTATGTCAACCGGTTATTTACATACATTCTACCAGAGAAACAAACCTCTTGGATATTGTATCCTATGCAAAATTGCTAAAGGCAAGTTTCCATCATAGTGCCAATCATAATGTTCATCTTCAATGTCCCCTCTAAGCATATTGTTGGGAACTCAAATTCCTAGAGGCACAGCTTATTCACCTCTTATGATATATATATAAAAGAGTTTGCTATAACATATTTGTAACCTTAGTTTCTTTAATCATTATCGGCCAAAATTCTGAATAAGTTCAGGATCCCACTTCTTTCTTAATCCAAACCACGGAAAGATCAATGCCATTGATGTTTCTTTGCTCTACCTTGGGGGACTGTAGACTCATCTCTCTTGGAACCCTCTGGTTTTCGAGCCCATGCAGGCGCCTGGTCTGGTCCGTAACGATAGTCATAAAACAGCTCCTCACTGGCTTCAATACGCTCCTTGGCAAAGATGCCTACCCTATGATCTCCAGCCACTAGCATCACCTAAGCAATCCAGAATATTAACTCAATCAACAAGAAACTAATAGGACATTTCGATGACCAAAAAATTGTATACCTTTGCATAGCAATTAGGATCTGATGAATGATTTGCAAACTTCAGCTTATCCCCTTTGCGATAAGCATCTAGGACATACTGCAAGATACGTGAGAAGCAAGTTATAATATGAAGAAAATGGCTACAAACATGATTCTGCAATTCACCCTGAAATTTTACAAGTAATTCAACATGAACTTACTTGCCAACCTCAGATCTAACCTGTAATGACCTTGATATGTTGTGTGGGTTGAAAGAGTGTTGATGACTTTTTTATAGGAGATGTCCGAATATGGTTATTGTATATTCTCTAAATGAGACTCTTACTTGCCTGATCATTCAGATCGAATAAGAACGATGAATTAGCACGATCATAGATTTTTCCACGCTTATCTGCTTCTCGGTGGGAGATCAACTCTCCAGTATATTCTCCAAGATAATCATTTTTGTTAACAGGATTCTGAAATCACACTATTCAGCCGTTTAGCAATGGACTAACGTCTGACACTGGGGAGGCAAAAAAGTGCATACATGATACTACCTTCAAAAAGGCTCCCCATCCAGCAACGTCAGACTTTGCCAAGAGGATCTGGAGAGAGAAGATATTCATGACAACATAATTTTGAAGACCATATTATAAACAAAGGGTGATAAATTGCTCACTCTCTGTTGTTGCCTAAGGAGAAGTCTCATGTTTCCACATTGTCCATCCCCTCGTTTGGGTGGCTCACCCAGTGAACCATCTCCACAGCTGCATAAAATAGAAAGCTTTTGAGAAAATACTGGAAGATTAGATGTTCCTTCCTCTAGTGAGACAGAGAGCAGAAAACATAGCCAGATGGCCAAAGTGCATGAATTGTTTTAATCACTATGATAGACCTCCCAAGTTATTTAATCCATGCTGCAACAGGTTGCTCGAAGAAAAGAGAAGAGAAACATGCGACACCTTTCAATGAATCTGACAGCAAACCCAGTTTGGGACACGGAGACTGTTAAGAGTTATCCATGACTTCACAGCACAACTTGCCTTATCAGATAAGAGCTAATCACCTGAGGAAAGACTAGATCTTCTTTTCAAGTTTTAGGTTTTAATCAAAGAAATGAATTCCACTCAGTATCTACTTAGCCTAGGATGTGCAGAATGGCTTTATGTCGAAGTCACATAAAGTCAATTCCAGAGATTATTCCCACGAATCATCTCAACTGCGATGCCATCATGTATCTTATACCAAGAGCTTGAAAGATATCTGATGATAAAAAGGAAATAATAATTAAACATTTCAATCTCCAGTTTTTTTAGTGCTGATATGAACTTGAATCTGTCTCCCCGATATATAAGTGCATAAATACATAAACAATGCGAAAGCCAAGTGAATGAAATTGTCAACCAGCTGAGAGTGCGTCCTGTACTCATGTATTACCTGACCCAGCAATTTCGACAAACATCTGGGTCACATTCCCGACCAGCAGCAAAGCATGGACATTGTCGACTTCTGCATTGACTTTTTGCACAATGACATCCCCTGAAACGGTTTTTGCAACTCTTCGAGCACCTGAATAATTTTAGCTAATCGTCAATTTCTTTGCCTACTTGGCTGGTTAACAAGTCCTGTTCCATCTTTATAAACTTGATTAAACTTTTTAACATTTCACAAAATCTATTCATTGTAATTGTTCTTTATTTCAGTAGAAGTTTCAACTTACCCGCAGTATTTTTCACAGCAAGTTCCATTATCTAGACAAGGGCATTGCTTTCCACACATTGATTGGCATCCACAAGGTGTGTATTGCTTACAAGATTGGTTTTTTCCATCAGCAATTCTTTTCCAAATTGATGGATGGCCAGCAGACTTCCAAGAATATTTAAGCTTCCGATTCCTGCCCCGTCGACGAAGCATGCGTGATCTTGTTGGTACTTCTTGCTCCTGAAGAACAATTGTAATACAAAATAAGGCTGTCCAGCATCTACGGACAGAAAAGGTGGAGCCCAAGGATTTATTAACATAAGCGTAGACCCCAGAAGAAAAAAAGGGAAAGAAATGAATAAGACAAAGGGGAAAAAAGGGAAAGTTTAAGAAGAACAACAGAACAGCACTCAGTTGAGAGCTGAATTCTATTGTCATCACCATTCTATTCTACACTTCTTTAAAGGTCAGTCTATTTACAGGAAAATAGAACTCAAGTAAAGCTTCAATCTTCTTGAAAGATAACGCTTGAGATCTACATACCGGACAATCTGTATCAGTCTTCCCATTGTCTTCTACATATGAACTTGATGCAATTGATCTGTGTGACATTGTAGATCCACTATCACACATGTATCTGGACACCTCTATGCAAGTCTTCAAGCCACACAGTAAATTCCTGGCAATAAGGCAACTGCAAAAGAACAAAGGTGTGGTACTAGGTACAAACACAACTAGAAGGATATGATGCACGATCTCGAATAAAATAAATAGGGAATACAAAGTTTTGTTTTATCCAATTATCTGCAAGTATTTACTTAGTTTTTCTTTATTAGGAAGACTCTATACCTGTTTTTTCCAAACATTTCCACTCCCTTCAGATATAGTTCCTTTTCAATAGGCTTCCACTCAGAACTGCTTAAGATCCCATGGATTGATCCTCCTATTGAGGATGATTGGTTCAGTTTGGGAACTTCAGTTGCGGACTTGGTTTCATCTCTAATTCCCTCCCCCATACCAGGAGAAATATCTGTTGATTTCTGTTCAAGGGAATCGATTGCTTTGTTTATGTCCATCTGAATTTCATTTTTATGGGTGGTAATTTTTTCAGTAGAATTCAGTAAACCTTCAGATGCTCCAGTGACAACGTTCAAGGTAGAATGTTTCTTCTGTTTCTTGGACGATGAATCATTTAAATTCTCAGGTACCTGCAACTGCAAGTCATCTAGATCTACATCGATATACTGTACTACTTTGCGCTTTCTTGTATTCTCCTGGTTCTCAACTGTAACAGATGGACCTGAACTGAGAAATCCACACGTAGGTTCATGGTCGCAGTTTGCTTCTGCAGTAACTGTAAACTTTTCATCTGAGATATGTTTTCCCTTTTGAGAAGTGATAGCACCAACTTGTGCAACTGGATCTTTAATCTCCAAGGCTGATATGCTTTCTTTTTCCTGTTCTGAACTTGAAGTTTTTGTTCTAAATAAGGTATTCTTAACTGAAACATCCGGCAAGTCTTTGACAATTCTTAGCTGCAAGGCGGTGACATTATTATCAGCCTTTGAAAACTTATTCTGCAGATCTACATGAAATGTGAATAGAGGACTTTAATAACACAAGTGCTACATAGAAAACATGAGAGTACCTGAAGACAACAATGCTCACTGCAAGGTTTCCGATCATCTTCATATTCAGACCAATATGGCTGCTTTTCACTCTATCAACCAAAGCTTAGACAAACAAAAATAAACAACACTTCAAGTTGAAGACACAAAGAACAATGCCACTTACAGGATTGATCAAAGTTTGAGAACAGCCATGCAAGCGGCAGTCAAATAGCTGTTTGATCCAGAAAAGCAGATAGATATCAAGATTGGAGCAATTCAAGGATTATTTTTGGCATTTTAATGACCAAGAATTCAATTAGGAGATAATAACAGCTAGAGATATTCAGAGGTCAAGTACCAAGCAACGTCGACAGAATAAGTTATCAAAAGAATCTAAAGCAGCATTAAGGCTCTTCTCCAGAGATATGCCCCTATAAGATCCTGAATCTCTAGAATCTTTAACATTTTGTTCCTCGTCATATTTTTCTTTGAGTATGCTACAACGCTCCTGCAAGTTCCATTCACAGTACATCAATATGGCACATGAAAAGCTTTTCGAAAATCATCAAGAACAAGAGAAGGAATAATGGTGAGATAAATCAAATGACACGAGCTATAAGGCTTATGAAAATCACCATAAGTTCTGAAGTGCTGACTCCAATAAACTGGCTTACAACATTGAGAGCTTCTTCAGCCAAGCCATGCTCCTGAAATACCATCCTGCCAAATTCAAAGAAATGTATTAAATACATGAACCAGGAGGAGGGGCGGCGGGGCAGGGGACGGGTTAGGAGAGACAATGAACATATTGTATGGCCTGCATCAGCTCCTCCTGTTAAATGCATTCCAACATGTAAAGTCATGTGTTCTTAAAGCTAAAGCAAATAACACTGCCAGAAATGTTAAGAAGATGACAACTCATAATAAATGCAACTGTGTAGTTCAATCTCATACAATGTATTCATGCAATCTGAAATCCTCAACGGATAGACAGAAGAAATCTAGCTTTTCCTTTGTCCACAAACAATACCACAGTGTAGATCTTAGCTTTACCATAGGATGCGATCTTCACCCTCTGAAAATTCATGTTTCTCCTCCTCTGCTTCTACAAGCTCTTCCTCACTGTCACTACAGATCAGTGCTTCACTGCCATGCTGATCATAGTATATGCGTCTCCTTCCAACAACTGACTGGTCCTCAGCCATTCTTTGATTTCTGTGCTGGGAAAGGTAAGCTTGAGATTCAACATAAAAAATGAAATCTTTACTTCAAGAAGACAATATTACAAGAAAAAAGTCGATCTTAAATTTCAAGAAATTTATGAACCATCTTCACCAATCATAGAGCGCATGCAAGACCAGTGCTTTTTGTGATTAAGTGTGAGAAATATATTTGCTTGATTTGTTGTTAGATGAAAAAATTGAAGATGAGGTAACAAACAACTTCTGCAATCTGACATACCTATCCAAAAATATCCAGGTCGTATATGGGGGTATCTTCTCAATATAAGGAAGTTTGTTACTGGTTATAGGTGAAACTTCGTGACCATTAATGTAGTCTTTATCTCCTGATCCTTGAGTAAATCCTCCATACTTGCAAAGAGGAGTTCCAGTCCTTGAACAAAACACTTTAAGAACTGAATTCTGCTCCATAAGTGATGTGCTCTCACTTGATGTTTCTGATAGAAGATTAGAAATAGCACTGTCTAATTTATTCCTGTTCTTCTCAATTTTCTCCTGCACAAGAATTTAAGCATGAGTTTCTTGTACATGAAACAGGTGAAACACAATATGCTGGCTGTTATGCATGCGGAAATGCATGTCAGAAAATTGACATACATAAATGGATATGGTCCAATGGCCTTTAAGATAGCTAATGTATTGGAAACAGATTATCTTTGGAAGACATCATAATAAGACAGACTGTACTGTTAACTGACTCTATAAACTCAGAATACATGAGCTAGTGCTTCTACATGTAGATACAAATGGAGAATCACTCATGTAAGAAAGATATAGATAGAATCAAGCAACTAAAACAAGGCAATTTTACATGATACAATAGCTGCATCAACCAGAAATAACTTGAAAAACCATTAGACAAGTGTAGGAGGCAGTCACAAACAATTAACTTACTTTAACTGAAACAACTCTTTCTGACTGAATCTGCTTTTTAAGCTGATTCATCTTACAAGACAAATTTCCAATAACCTCATTTGAGTGTTCTCCATGCGATTTCTGCCAATGTCATGGAATTAATGAAAATTGTCAAAATCAAAAATTGGTTCAATAAAAAAAATCTAACTACATAAGAACGAAGCCTACTACTGAACTGCAATCAAAATTTTCCTGATTGTGCAGAATCCTCGTTAAGGAATAAACCCTAAACCCACAATCGATTTTCTCCCTGACGTTAATAAGTCTACAGTTTCCCAACAGCAAGACAGGGATTGCATTCAACAGATTATTGATCTTAAACTGGCAGAAATTTATCAATTTTCAGTCCACAATTGAATAACTTTTCACATATCTCCTGAAATTATAAATTGGAATGATCAATACTGATCAATTTAACTAATTATCAGTCAAAAATCATAAACCATCAGCTAAAGAAATACATATCCCGGCCAAGTCTATCTTTCCTAAAAAAGGAACAAATGAAAAAGCTAAAATCTCACGAAGAATCAACAAAGGAAAAAGGATTAAAAATGGAATTCGAATCACTGAAGGAGAGACGGAACAAGAAACAAACTCTTAGTTTGGAGGCAGAATCAGTTGATTTCAACACCATTGTTGCTCTGTTCTGTTTTGCTCTGCTTTGGCGACTAATATAAAAAGGAATTTGACGTCGGGATCTACACGTGTGTCATCTGCAGTGACGTGGCCTTTTAGAAGTGGATCGTCTCAACCCACTTCTTTCTAATCTACTTATTAAAGCCATAAATGTAAATTTGTATTATAATATTCTAATTAGTTGTCTAGCAGCTACGTCTTATAATTTTTTGGGCAGCTCAAAGATATTTTGGGTCATTGTATAGAAACTCTTTATAATTTAAAATCACTATATAATTTGGTCTTTATTAACAATAACGTTTAGAGTTAATTATAAAAAAAACGTCACTTATTACAACAGCAACAACAACAATACCCAATAAAAACTTTGTTAATACGCAAGATATAGAGTTAAATTTTACTTAATTATATAATATTAATCTAAACTTTAAAAAGTGGAGCTAAAATATTCTAATTTTTAATTTTTTTTAAAACCTAACGTTAAATTTTCTATTAATATAGATGGCGTGACTAGGAATGACAACTTGACCCGGGCTGAATCTCGGGCCCAATTTTCTGATAATATTATTTCTTTTTAATTTTTTATTTGATATTAAAGAATATATCATTTGATAGATTAAAATATTTTATTATAATTTTTATTATAATTACTTGTCATATAAAATCATATTTTAATAAATTTATATTATATGAATATTCATCATTAAAATTTTAATAAAATTTGGAAAAAGAGTTTCCATTACAATAATAAATCACTCTAGCAAGATCACATATTTATATTCTTACATAAAATTAGCTTTTCAATGATAAGAATATTGATATGTAAACTCTAATTGATACAATTTAACTCAACTTACTCTTTACCATATTAAACCCTACTTAACACATGATTCTAATAAGTTTTAAAATCCTTTCAAACTTCAAAATTCATGTAAAATACATTAATAAGTAATGGGTGTAGTGGCAGGTTTAAATTTGTGAAGGCCTATGCAAAAAGATGGATTTTTAATGTAATGCGTTTGGATTAGTAAAAGACCATTGTATATACGATGGCTTTGATGCTAAAAGAATGATGAATATGACCCAAATCCTTAATAAAAAAGATAATATAAAGATCTTATATGAGATAGTAATGAATGATGATGAAGAATATGTAACCAAGATATCATCTACATAGACTAAGAGAAAAGTGGTATAAGATGAAGTGATGTGCAAAGTGGCGTCTGATTTAGAGGAAATAAAATTAAGAGCAAAAAGTTTTTGACTTAAGTGATGAAACTAATTCCTATGGGCTTGTTTGAGACCATAAAGAACTTTATAAAGACGACAAACAAAAGAGGGATGGTAAGGATCAGGGAAGCTCAAAGGTTGAGTCATAAAAACTGGTTCTTGGAGATGATCATAAAAAAATGTATTATTAACATCACGTTAACGAATAAGCCAATTTTGGAAGAAAAAAAATTAAGAGTAAGTATAATGCAAATGGTAATGGATTTGATAATATGACTAAAAGTGCCAGTATAATCAATTCCCAAAGCTTAATGATATCCTTTTATAACAAAACAAGTTTTGTAGTAGTCAAAGGTACCATCAGGGTTCCTCTTAGTGCAAAAAATCCATTTATAACCAAAAATAGTGACATTGGATGGTGGAGTAACAAGTTTCCAAGTGTGACTATGATAAAGATCATTAAATTCATTAAGCATGGCTTGACACTAGTGGGAAAACTTATTGAGTTGAGTGAAGGAAGTGAGATCAGGTGCAGTAGAAGTATGTGTGGGCGTAGAATAAGTGACAAAGTCAATGAAGGTTTGAGGTATGCAAGCATGATCCCACGTATGAGTGATTATAAGATGAGAGATAGAGGATGGTGATGAGAATGTAAGAGGGGACAAGGGGATGTGAGATGCAGTAGATGTAGATAAGCGGTAAAGGTAATGTGATGGTAGAAGAAGAGGAGGTTAATGGAGGAATGAATTGGCATATAGAGATTCAATTCCAAGAAAACGAACATGTTGGGAAATATAAAGTTTAAAGGTATAAGGGTCAAAATAGTGATAACTTTTTTATTAAGAAGAATAACTAAGAAAGATATATGGTGCGAAATTGGGGGTAAGCTTGTTAGTGTGAGAATGCCCTAAAAAAGGGAAACATATACAACCAAAAACATGAAGCTGAGAAAAGGAAGATTTGGTAAGAAATAGTAGTTTATGAGGGGACTTGTGATGAAGGATAAGAGTAGAGATAAGATACACAACATTTAAAAAGGCAACATACTAAAAGGATTTAGGAAGAGAGGGTTGGATAAGGAGAGTAAGACTAGTGTTGATCATATTATGAATTTTAAATCTAACAAGAAACGTTTTGTGAGGAATGATATGTGATGTCATAGGTAGTTAGATAATGATCAAAGACGCCTTTGATGAGTTCAGAAGATCCATCAAATTGAAAAGTTTTAATAATGGTAGAAAAGAGACTTTTAACTGTTGTTTTGACGTGTTGGAAATGAAAGAGAGCTTGAGAACTTTGAGTTAGGGGAAAGTTCTATATACAACAACAGAAATCGTCAAAAAATAAAATAAAATCATGATAACTAAAAATGGAAAGAAAAATGGAGGGTCCCTAAATATCATAATGAATAACTTGTAAAGGTGTATTAGAGATACAAGAAGATATTGAAAATGAGAGTCTAGTACTTTTTCCTTGAATAGAAGTGTTAAGTTGTCATTTTTGTGCTAATTTTGGATATGAACTTCCTTAATGTGTTGAAATTATCATTTAATTTTAATGAATTTATCTTCAATTGTTCTCAGATGATTTCTAACACATGGAAGATGAAGTTGAACCAAAAAGATACAAGGAAAGTGAAGGAAATTCGAATTCGTAGCTGACAGATATTTTGTTGACTAAGCGTGGGCACGCCTAAAGAAGAAGTAGAGCTGCAGAATCTGATTTAAGATCAGATTAAATTTTTCCAAGATCTTCATTATCTTGGGCATCAAATATGCCTTGATTTGGGGACGATAGCAAGTTGAAAATATGGAGGGTGGATTTGGAAAAAATATTACGACAAGAAGGAAAGAAAAAGGAGCATGATTCACCAAAAGAATGGAGTTCTGAATTTTCTAAGTAGTTTTTCTGGCGTGAACAATGTTTTCATTTTTCTGTTGTATTTTCGTGAACAGTAGGTAGTTTTTCGACAGATTTTCTTAAAGGACCAGGGATGGAGACCTTGTGTTTGGCTATTCTTTTGCTGGATTTCACTTCCATTATGAGTAGCTAAATCCCTCTTCCTGGTTTACGGGATCCTAGTTATTGAACTCTGCAAGTTGTGAGACTCTCGTTCTTAACTTGAATCGATTTATTGTTAAGCATTAATTATTTTTCTGGATTATTATTTTATTGTTTGATTTTATAGCTAGGTGCGCAACTAGTTTGTGATTTTATTCAATCAATTGCTAGATTAAATAGGTTGACG
>JANIMX020000289.1:5397265-5416212 GCA_024582655.2 Erythroxylum kunthianum | reverse complement strand
CGAATGATAGTAGACGTGCGTTTAGAGTGCTTAATCGTGGTGCTACTTCTGTTAAAGTTAGCTTTCAAAATCCAATAGGTACAAGCTATTTTACATTAGATGATAATGGTACTTATATGGATGATATTTATAGTGGTAATGTCTATGTAAATGGTACTGCTGGTAATGTTGTAGAAGTGATTGAATATTAAATGCCTAGTGAATTATACTATCCATTTGGTGCTGCTAGTTTAGTAATCGATACTTATAAATCTGGTACGATTGCTAGTTCTGCAACTAATATCATGTGGACACCAGCATTAAACAAAAGTATTGTTTTACTTACCCTTTTCTGAAGAGTGCGTACTACTGAGTAGGCCCTTGAACCAGGCCTAATGAAATGAAAACGATGCCGATGCGAAGAGTATCACTTAACTTTCCCTTTACGCCCGTTATTTTCCCGCCTAAACACTCCTTGCCCTATTACCCTCTCTTATTTTGCCGCCAAGCCTCCGTTTCTCTCCTCTGCTACTTTAGTCTCCATTCTCTCTCGCTTTTCCTTCTTCACTGAGCCATGAAAGCTCTAGATCTGGACGCAGAAAGAGGTACTTTGTCTTTCTCTACCTATCTGAATATCACTATTATCTTCTGGATCGGCCAACCTTCTCTTTTTTTGTTTGCCTTTTTTTTCCGTTTATTCTTTGAATGTTTGTTTCAGACCTTGCAAAGGATTTTCTATCGAACTTCGCGGATGCTGATGGTGAAGCCAAATACATGAACATTCTCGTGAGTTCCCACTCTACTCTTGACATTAACAAGTTCAAGATATTTTTTAATTCATAACAATAGAAGCTACAGGTTTCGACTGCATTAATACTATTTTGTTCTTTTGTCTCCAGCAAGATGTCGCGAATCATAAGATCCGTGCAATGCAGATCGATCTCCAAGACCTTATCAATGTACAGTTCTATGTGCCTTACTTCTTACGTTTTCCAAATTTTGGAGTTTCTAATAGTCGTTACTTGTTTTGCTATAGTATAAGGATTTGGATGAAGAATTTTTGGTACGGGTTACTGAGAACACTCGAAGATATATTGGGGTTTTTTCTGCTGCGATTGATGAATTGATACCGGAGCCCACGGAGGCGTTTCCTGATGATGATCATGACATATTGATGACTCAGAGAACTGAGGAGCCGACTGAGAATGCTGATGGTTCTGATCCGCACCAGCACATGCCTCCTGAAATTAAGCGTTACTAGTAAGCTTTATCGATTTTAGCTTTCCTGTGTTCCTATATCAATGGGATGCTTTAATTTGAAATTTAAGGCTGTTGTTTTCCATGGAATTTGGAGATTTCAGAACAGAACTTAATTAACTGCGAGTGGTTAGATTCACTGATAAATGATATGCATTTCTTGAATTTCTAGGATATTGATGATGCAGGAATATGATTTTTGTGGTTATTAACTACGTTTACACAATAGTTGTTACTCAATTTACATGTTCCCAAAGTTCTGTATGAGATTTCCTTCCACTTTATAAAGAGTCATACTTACCTGTAACTTTCTGGCTTCAGCGAAGTCTATATCAGGGCACCATCAAAGGGACGGTCATTCACTATTAGAGAAGTTAAGGCTTCATACATTGGTCAGCTTGTAAGGATTTCTGGTATTATAACCCGTTGTTCAGATGTTAAGCCACTGATGCAGGTAGCTGTATATACATGTGAAGATTGCGGCTTTGAAATATACCAGGTAATGAGTAAGAGCCACTGAACGATTTGCGAATGTCCTTGTTATCGGCCATTTGTTAGGATGTCATAAATAAATGTTCCTTCTGATCATTTCTCGACTTTCTATTGATTTATGTCAAGCTAATTATTCTGAATTGAAGTTTCTTTGGGTGCTCTTTCTTTTCTACTTTTTTTTGATAAACTGATCCTTAATTGCATTTCTCAGGAAGTAACTGCACGAAACTTCATGCCCTTGTTTGAGTGCCCGTCTAAACGCTGTGATATCAATAAAAGAAAGGGAAACCTTATTCTGCAACTGAGGGCATCAAAGTTTTTGAAGTTTCAGGAGGTGCCTGCCAATTTTTTGTTCATGTTGAACATGCTAAAGCATATATACAGCCTCTTCTACCAGGATTTTTTGAACAGAGATTCATTTTACAGGCTAAGATTCAAGAGTTGGCTGAACATGTACCAAAAGGTCATATTCCACGAACGATGACTGTTCATTTTAGAGGAGAACTCACGAGAAAGGTAGTGATTCATGAAACATGTAATTTCGATTTTGCATGAAAATATGGATTTGAATGATTGCAGCTCTTTTGAACTTTTTGATAGTTGCTGAACGAGGACTTTTGGCATGATTGTATTACATTTTAAGACACAGGAAAAGGAAAATTCTTCACATTATCTGATTTTCTGCTTCGTTATGTTTGAGTCACATAATTTCAAATAGACTTCATAATAATTGTATCCTTTGTGCTACCAGAACCTTTAATTCATGCATGGCTGTTTATCAATGTTGTTAGGTGGCTCCAGGTGATATCGTCGAATTATCAGGGATCTTTCTTCCTATTCCTTACACTGGTTTCAGAGCTTTGCGTGCTGGTTTGGTTGCTGATACATATTTGGAAGCAATGTCTGTAACTCATTTCAAGAAAAAATACGAAGAGTAAGCCACTTGTTGGTTCTTGACCGGGTTTTTCTTGATGAAAGTAGTCAAATTATTCACGAAGATATTTTCAATTGCAATCTATCACTTCCACTTTCTCTTCTACGTACTGAACACAGAAAATTAACTCTTTATGGCAACATTGAAGCTTGTAATTACAAAGAGAAAGTGTGGATCCAAAAGAATTGGCATATGTAATAAATTGTGTTGTATTGTAGGTATGAACTCAAAGGTGACGAGGAAGAGCAGATTGCATCTCTGGCTGAGGATGGAGATATTTATAACAAGTTGGCGCAATCATTAGCTCCAGAAATTTATGGACATGAAGATATTAAGAAAGCTTTACTACTCTTACTAGTGGGCGCACCTCATCGGAAGCTGAAGGATGGAATGAAGGTAAATTAGTAATTCTACTTGTTACTGTAGAACGCTTGTTGACAGATAAACTTAAAACTATCCTTAATGATTGAAGTTAATGACTTTATTGAGATCTCTCTCCTGTTGTATGTTTCACAAGAATGGAGTTATGAATTTTTTTAAAGGTTTTTTCCCTCTATGAGTAATGATAAATAAAATTTTAAATAATTACTTCAGGGATTGCCTTATGTTTAAGTCTAAAACATGTATACTAACTTCAAATGAATTGCAGATTAGAGGAGATTTACATTTATGTTTGATGGGTGATCCTGGAGTTGCCAAAAGTCAGCTTCTGAAGCACATAATTAATGTAGCACCTAGGGGTGTTTATACAACTGGCAGAGGAAGCAGTGGAGTTGGTCTAACTGCTGCTGTTCAGAAAGATCCAGTTACAAATGAAATGGTCCTTGAGGGGGGAGCTTTGGTATGACAAATACTTCATCATGTAAAATGTTTCAAATTCAGCGTGTTCTACTTAAAAATGTGGGATCTCTAAGAAACTGTGCTTACTGTTATTGAATCAGATGTGAAGTGGACTTTCCGTGAACCAAATTTATGTTATTCATTCAAACTGAATGATTTAGTCCTTTTATTCTCTGTATCCTCTTTCTTGTCTTTGATTGGATTAAATTTATGAAAAGTGTACAGGTAATTCTGTTGGCAGTCAATAAGATATATAGTCCTTTTCAACTGATTATTTTCTCAAATTATTTGGTGCTTATGTAAAGAAAGTTATTATTCGTTGCAGGTATTAGCTGATATGGGAATATGTGCTATTGATGAGTTTGATAAGATGGATGAATTAGATCGTACAGCAATCCATGAAGTTATGGAGCAGCAGACAGTCAGCATTGCCAAGGCTGGGATCACTACATCTTTGAATGCAAGAACTGCTGTTCTAGCTGCTGCTAATCCCGCTTGGTAAAAACTGCTTTGCACCCGATGTCATTCAATTTATTAGCTTCTTTTTCATTTCTTTTATCAGTCTCTTTGCATGTAGAAGTTAGTCTAGACACCTCAAACCTATATCCTGATGTGGGTTATGCAATTTGTGTTGCAGGGGGAGATATGATCTCCGGAGAACTCCAGCCGAAAATATTAACCTACCTCCTGCTCTTCTGTCAAGATTTGATCTTCTGTGGTTGATCCTTGATCGAGCAGATATGGAGGGTGATCTTGACATGGCTAAACACGTTGTGTATGTGCATCAGAATAAAGAACCTCCTCCTCTTGGCTTCACACCACTCGAGCCATCTATTCTTCGGTAATTATCACATAGCCAAGTATTTACTTTTCCATGCTCTCTTACTTTTGTGGATTTGATGCCTGTGCTATTTCATGAAGAACTTGTGCTTGGTAATAAACTAAACAATGGTTCACAGCACTGAAGCTCTCCGCTTGGAGTTGGTGGAGGACATTTCTTATATCCCAGAAATGTTTTCATTTGCTACTAGGAAACCCTTGCTTTTTCTCTAAAATTTGAGAACAGGAATATATGACTAATCTTAGAAAAGTTCTACATCTATGTGCTTAAAAGTTGATTGAGGTAAAGGCCTTAACGTTGATTCTCCATCTTAAATGCTAGAGCATATATTTCTGCCGCAAGACGATTGTCGCCTTATGTTCCGAGGGAGCTAGAGGAATATATAGCTACAGCATACTCGAGCATCCGACAAGAAGAAGCTAAATCAAATGCTCCTCATTCCTACACAACTGTTAGAACTCTGCTCAGCATCCTCCGGATATCAGCCGTATGTCTTTTATTTACCTTTTCCCTTTTAACTTGGATTTAGTTCATGACAACTGGTGGCGCGCAAGTTTGTCCTATGTCAATCAAAGGGTGGAGTAATAGAAAATAGTAATTCCCGTATTATATATCTGCATATATGGCGTTTTCAGTTATGTTATTACAACAAAATGATATCCATTAAAAATTTTGCTGATACGTGATTTGAAAAGGTTCAATAATACGTAACATTATAGCGTTTTCAGTTATGTTATTATAGTGGTTTATTTTTTCTATTTTGGCAGGCTTTAGCAAGACTCCGATTCTCAGAAACAGTGGCCCAGAGTGATGTGGATGAAGCACTAAGGTTAATGCAGATGTCAAAATTCTCTTTATATTCCGATGAACGCCAGAAATCTGGTCTGGATGCTATTTCTCACATCTATTCAATCCTGCGGGATGAAGCTGCGAGGGCCAACTCCATGGATCTGAGCTATGCTCATGCACTAAACTGGATTTCTAGAAAGGTAAGACAATTTCTGAACTTGAATTTGGGTATTGACTTTACAAGTTATGGGACTTTGGTGATTGATTATTGTGGTTGCTTGATAACAAACAGGGGTATAGTGAAGCTCAGTTGAAGGAATGCTTGGAGGAGTATGCAGCCTTGAACGTGTGGCAGATACATCCTCACACCTTTGATATTCGATTTATCGATGCCTGATTCTATGCTGCCTGCTTTGGTGCTGTAAATTAGTATTTATGAGCAGTACTTTGATAAACTAATATTGTTATTCTCTGGGGGAAGATGTTTGATCGGTGTAGCTTTTCTTTTTCCCTTAAAAAAAGCGTTAGTGGCTGGATTTTATGGTTTATCGATTAACTATTTTTTGTATCCGTTTGCTAATTTCACAGTTCTATCTACTACGTTTTTTTGGTGGTAGGTCAAAAATTAACTCTTTTTTAATCTATTTTTTTGCAAATTTTAATTCGAAATAAATTACAATAAAATTCTAACAAATTATAAATTACTAAATATATTACAAGCAACAAATTTCTTACCAAATTATAAATTACCAAATTTGTTACAAGTTTGAAGTTGAAAATTTTCAAAATTTAAGTTGGAAAAAGAAGATTGACAAAAAGGTTTGATGTCTCTTTCATGAGATTTCTCGTCTACTTTAGGAAATAGATTAATAGAGATTTTTGGAAATTATTTCATTTTTGTGAATATTGTTACTTCTTACTATGCATGAAGTTATTTTAAAACACCAAATTTACTCCTATAGTACTATAATACCCTTTAGCATTGTACCGAAATTCATAACTATGGTGGGTATATAAGTCATTTCAAAATAGCGCGTGGGTGCCCTCTAGATCAAAATTCGGGGCACTCCACCCCCTCTGATTAATAATCAATTCGCATCTTTTTTCTAAATTAATGTGGCGATATATTCTTTTTAGGTAAAAATGAAATCCCTTTCCTTTTTAGCTATTTCTTTCTTTTTGTTTTTTGTTTTCTTTCTAAATCCCTCCTTCTCCTTCATTTTCCTGTTCTGTACTGTTCTTCTCTTCTCACTATGTATGTACATGAACACCAACGGCATAAAACGAACATAAAAATAATCACAAATAATAATCAATTTCTCCCCCTTCCTTTGCTCTCTGCAAGTTGGTTCCTTTTGGTTTCGACATGCGGCAACTGAAGGCGAGAACTTTTTCTTTTTAATCTAATTTCAGATATTCATTTTTATTTCAGTTCCTATTCTTCTCTTTAACGCTGCAAGCTCTAAACTTGACTTGGACACTGGACCTTATCTTGAGGTACAAATTGATCTTTGTTCTGTTCCTTTTTTATCTATTTATTGATTTTGTATGTGATGCCCTTGCATGTATATTTCGTTGGATCTTACTAGTTTTTGTTAATTTGCAAGCTTATGCAATTTTGATGCACTGTCTTATTGCCATTTGGGTATGTTAGGGCTAATAGCATTATGGGGTTCTCTAATTTTAGCTTTGTTGTTGATTATGCTTGAATTAATCCGTTAGCTTCGAGATTCAATGCTGATCTTGACTTGTTAAGCTGTTTAACTTTAGTTTTGATAATGTTGTTAGCTTTTCCTGAATGCTTTGCTGTAATGTTGATAAGTATGGTGATTGTGGAATGTTTTGCTAGAGGGAGTTGAGTTAGTTTATGTCTCTTTTCTTTTGGGTCAACAACCTGTCATGGGGTTGAAGTCTCAATTTACCATGTGGGAATATTGTTTTGTAGGGTGTTTAGTTATGGTATGTTTATAAACAGTCTAGTTGGATACCTGCGGTCAATGTTAAATTTTTTAAAGTATTCTTGTGAGTATCGAACTGAAGACGTGGAGGACCAGTGTGCATTCGGAAGTGTGCTGTTTGACCACTCTGTTATTGACTTGGCATTAGTTTCACTCTTGATTAATTTTGTTATATGTGGACTTTTGCTTCACAGATATGCTCTAATCAGTATGCGACAGAGCGATACGACACTGTTTTATCAAATTTCAAAGTTGATTGAAATGACTTCTGGTATTGCCCTAATTTGTCCTTGAGGGGATTGATTTTAATAGGGAAGATATTGGCCAATAGCTCTACTCCAGAACAATATAAAGAGTCAATGTGGTCAGAAAAAGGGAATTGAATAGAACCTGGACTGGCCTGAACTTCCTACTTACCATTTTTTGTTGAGTAATAAGATCTTGCAGATTGTTTCTAAGATGTATTACCTTCCCTTTTAATCCCATCCTAAGTAATCCTGGAAATGCTATTTATTAGTCTTGATGTAATGCTTGATTTAGATGGAAAGAACTCACAGTTGTGATGGAAAATTACGTATAAGATTCCAATTTTACTGCTAATTGTTGCTCTGATGATCCTTATAGCGAAAGGAATGTAGAAAAATCATGAACGAGATCAAAGTTTAAGAAACCATGCACAGTTATTGGAACATTTCTCAAAATGGTGGATCACTAAAGATGCTTGCTTTCAACAATTATGTTTTCTCGCAATTGGTCTCTCTGTGTACACTATGTGCATTTACAAGATATGGTTCTTGTTTTTCAGGTTCTTATGAAAGCATGGAATTTTGGAAGTGTGCATCTTCTAGTGGTACAACTTCCAGTAATAAAGCACCTCTCAATCACCCAAATACGGCTTTGGTGAAGGCACAATTTGAAGAACAACAGAGAGCTACTAACCATACTGTTAAGACAGACATAGATGTAGATCTTACAGAAGTATATTTTTTGATTTTACATTTTTTGTCTTCTGGGCCATGCCAAAGGACCTTTGGGCAATTTATGAATGAGCTTTTGGAACATGAACTTCTACCAAGAAGATATCATGCTTGGTTTTCAAGAACAGGCGCACATAATGGAACAGATGACAATAATGGACTGTCTCTTCCTTTAAATTATGATAAGCTGTTGGGCAGGTATGGTTCAGTGGGTTTTGAATCTATTGCTTTATATTACATTTTACGCCATATCATTCAGAGCGAAGAGGGAAACTATTGTTAATATCTTGTTTCCTTCTCCTTATAAATGGGCATAAACTTAGCCTGGCACGTGTCCTATGTTCCACATTGAATTTCACCTTTGCTGGTGTCATACTCTTTTTTTCCTTTTTAGGTAACTCTTTGTGTGCTATCCTTAGATAGTTCCCTTATTTTGTACACAATCGGCAAATTAGTTTAAAATTCCTTTCCTAAAATGTATCAGATTGTGTATCAACTGGTTTCCATTGGATTTCATAAACGTAAAGAGGTGCTACTCTTTTGTGTCAAGAAATTAAGCAATAACAGAGTAAATAAACCATGACAAGCAATATTTGGCAGTCAATAATTTAAAAGTGGAGACCATGTTAAGGGCAAGGTTTGTTAATGTTATTGACGATCATGATTATCAAAATGACCTTTCTGTTGCCTCACATTTTAAGAGAGGCCTTACTTCAGGTAGTATGTCTCTTGTGTAATAACATACCTTCTAATTGCTTGCTTATTAGGTATCCTCATATTGAGAAAGATCATTTGATAAAGCTTCTAAAGCAACTTCTCCTGCATATTGCCTCTCCTATGGGCGGAAAGATCCGAGCTCTTCCAAATGCAGCTGATGTACCTACATTGTTGGGATCTGGATCCTTTTCGCTTCTTGATGGTATTTGATATCTTATTATAATCACGTACAGAATGCAGTAGGACTAAGTTCATTTTTCATAAAATCCATTCAACATTTTGTATTTTAATCATGTCATTATTTCCTCCTTGAAAATCTTGTCTACGTTTGGTTAAACATGAATTGCGCTTTTTAAGTATGGTGAGACTGCAACTTTGATGCTTTGGGGTATAAACCTAAGTTAGCTATTTCATTGAAAATCTTCATGTACTATACTATCTCGAGAATTTCAAAGACCCTGTTATAAGGGATTATAACTGTCGGTTGCCTTTTCTACTAGGATAATTATTAACTACTATATTTAACAACTAAGAAGTATGCTCAAGAATTTGTTGATTTCAGTGTGGCTTTTAATCGTTAGTTCACTAGGAGCTTTCTTGATTTCTGATGTGTATTTCAAGAATTTTCTTAAATGCACAACTTATGTGCTTTGGCCTAGCTTATCTACAATTAGATCTCTAGCTGCTGATCTTTCTTCAAAATGGTTTTTGAAGCACAAACCTTGCTAGATTTCTTGGCAAGGGCTGCCTTTTCTCTTAGTAGGATAGCTGATGTAGAGTTCTCTTTTCCCTCAAGTTCTTTGAAAATGTTTCTGTTTCTTGCTAGGATAGCTTCCATTTCTCCATTTCTGATATTATCAACTACTATTCAGCTATCATGGCCTTTCTGAGTTTTCTTTCCTAATATCATTTCTCTTTTGGATTTGAATAGTGATTCTGTGCTCTTAGTTAGGATTTTGGTCTTTTTCTCACGATTTGTTCCCACATTTTTCCTCTCCTGTTTTTACAGATGACAAAACTATGCATCATCAAGTTAAACATCTGCCAGTGCATCTGCGTTGGCCCCACATACAGGCTGATCAGGTACATGGCCTGAATTTGAGGGAAGTAGGAGGGGGTTTCACAAAGCACCATCGTGCTCCTTCCATTCGTGCTGCATGCTATGCCATTGCTAAGCCATCAACCATGGTGCAAAAGATGCAAAATTTGAAAAAGTTAAGGGGCCACCGTAATGCCGTGTATTGTGGTGTGTTTTCTCCTCCAACTTTGTATTCATATTTTCTCTTTTTGAGTATATTCCTTCCTGGTTCAGTTGAAGTTGCTGATCAAGGTTTTTAAGAGAACATGCCCTTGGATTCAATTGCATTAATTACTGCTTAATGTTTTTGCACGACAGGCAAATGTTGTTTAACGATTTAAATGATTATAATGAATGGAAAATCATTGGCGAAGATATCAGTAGATTTTTTCAAAACTTTACTGTACCATATTATTTTCTTTTTCAGTTCAAGTTGCAACACTGATCTAATTAGCTATGTAGTGATACATAAATTTTGAACAGTAAAGAATTTACAAGTACTGAAGTGTTAACTTTTGAAAAAATATGCTAATCGTGCCTCCCTATTTGTTACTTCTTTACCATTATTCCCTTGCCATCAAACCATCATAGCAGTTATTCTGATATTCTTATTGCTTGATTTCTACAGCTATATTTGACTGTTCAGGCAGATATGTTGTTACTGGTTCAGATGATCGTCTTGTCAAGATTTGGTTGATGGACACTGCATTTTGCTTGGCCAGTTGCCGAGGACATGAAGTTAGTTTTGATTGTATACTTAAATTGTGACACTAATAACTATTTCAGAAAAATCTTTTTAAATTTTTTTGATCATATTTCTTCTACTTGTCTTTTTGCAAAATCAATCTGTTTGACCTTGTGTGGCTATGCACTGAAGGGTGACATAACTGACTTGGCTGTAAGCTCAAATAATGCGCTAGTGGCATCTGCTTCAAATGATTTTGTTATTCGAGTTGTAAGATTTCCGAACCTTGCTGTTAAGTGTGTTTAATTGATCGTCATTAAGGACTAAATAGTTCTTGGCCTACTGTAGTGGCGCCTGCCAGATGGGATGCCAATTTCAGTCTTGCAGGGGCACACTGGAGCTGTCACTACCATTGCATTTAGCCCCAGGCCAGGCTCTGTTTACCAGCTTTTATCGTGAGTCTCAATTTCACTGTTTTATTTGAATGTATACTTGGTTGCTTCTCTTGCTATCATTTTTAAAGTGAAAGCTTTGAGTTCAATGATGCTTGATATAATATGTCAGTTTCATCAATTTGTCTCATGTTTTTGTGTGGCACAGAGCAGTTCTCTAAAAAATTTGCAATACATATCTCCAGTTCAGTAATGTTCATAAATATAGCCACTTGGGGAAGACAATCCTGACTTTCTCTAATCCCTACTCTTTTAGGTCATCTGATGATGGAACTTGCCGAATCTGGGATGCTAGATCCTCCCAAAGTAGTCCTCGGATTTATGTGCCAAAACCTTTAGATGCCTCTTCTGGTTCGACTAATTCCCATTCTAGCATTGCCAATTACATGGTTGTATGGCCACTAATTGATTTTTTTATTTATTTGCAGTTAAGAGCCATGGTGCATCCAATAATGGACCCTCATCAAGTGGTGGGCCACCAAGCAATCAGATATTATGTTGTGCTTATAATGCGAATGGGACCGTTTTTGTCACTGGTAGCTCAGACACTTATGCAAGGGTGTGTTTGGATGCAAAGTCTGAATCCAACTTTTTGTGGTGTATCTTTTAGTTCTATAATTACATACAAGTCATTCTGTATCTTTTGGAAATGAAATATTGCAGGTCTGGAGTGCTTGTAAATCTAACACTGATGAGGCTGACCAACCAATTCATGAGTTGGATGTGTTGGCTGGTCATGAGAATGATGTCAATTATGTTCAATTCAGGTTAGTCAGTTTTTGTTAATAGTTTAATCATCTGTACAGTTTCACATGAACTGTTCTGCTTCTGCAGTGGCTGTGCTGTGGCTTCAAGATCTTCAATATCTGATGTCTCTAAAGAGGACAACTTCCCAAAATTCAAAAATTCCTGGTCTGCAAGCATCTTCTTTTTTAGCAGCAATATGATTACTGTTGATTCCATTTTTATCTAGTCTCTTTTTCTGGGCATATGAACTACCTATTACTTCTTGTTGTCATAAATATCATACACTTATGGCCTAGTCCGATGTTGTTAGGTTCTGTCATGATAACCTAGTCACTTGTTCTCGAGATGGTAGTGCAATTATATGGATTCCAAGATCACGCAAATTCCATGTGAGTTCCTTCTGATTTGTACCTAGCACAATTTTTGAGTGTGCAATTCTATTGAACATCTTTCTTTAGATATTTTCAGAATTTCTTTTTCATCATCAGCCTGAAAAGTTGGAATTGCATCATGACGCTTAATCTTGCATGTTTTTGTTCTGAATATCTTGTTATTGTCTTAGGGGAAATCTGGCCGTTGGACAAAGGCATATCATCTGAAAGTTCCACCACCTCCACTGCCTCCACAGCCACCTCGAGGAGGCCCACGCCAGAGAATTCTGCCAACACCTCGAGGTGTTAATATGATAGTGTGGAGCCTGGATAATCGCTTTGTACTTGCAGCTATAATGGGTAATTATTAATATTTGATATAGTGCATTGGCTCCCCTATATCTCTGTACAGACTTTCAATTAATTTTGGTAATTATTATAACAGTTAAGAAGTTTTTGTAATATATATCCATATCAAACTAGAGTTGTCTCTCTGATGATCTTCTTTAGATAATTATCCTGTGCATGTTTTGTGCTCTCTAGTCTTAGGGAATTTTTTAAACACAAAATTTGTCTATTCTTTTGAGGCACATCTTGATGTTGAGGTCCATGAAAATTTCCTTTAGGCTGAAATGAAAAGAGCATTTAACGCAAGTATTGGCAAACAACTTAGGCTTACATATCTTAACCCAAATGATGCAATAGACGGATGGGAGATCAGCCTAACTATCTTATTGCAGTCTCAACCTCCTACCAGTCTGTTGAAGCTATTAAACTTACTAATGCATGACCTGTAGATAATGCACTGTTTTGCTAAATGTTGATTTGTTAAGACCTCTGTGCTTGATTTTTGTCTGTATTTTATTTATAGACCCTCAATTGGGTTTCATTTATGCAGATTGCAGAATATGTGTTTGGAATGCTGTTGATGGCAGCTTAGTACATTCCTTGAAAGGTCACTCTGAATCTGTGAGTAGAAAATTGATTACGGCCCTCATTATGGTGCCTTTTCTTTAATATGCTTGGCCTGAACTCATGATGATTCAGGTGATCAAGGATTTTATCTTTCGTCTTGATGCTTGGACATGCCATCCTGACATATGTTCTGGCTCTCTGAGTCCTTAATAATGTTAAGGTTATAATGTATATGACATCAAGAAGATACCTATCAGTTTTTCCTTCTCATTTGAATTGCTTTTGTAACTGTCTCAACAAATTTCATTTTCTTCTGCCTGTTCTCAATTTCATGTTGCTTTGGCTGAATTTGAGGTAGATAAAATTATATGTTCTTTTGTGATTCAACTTGGTAATTTTTCTTCAGAATCGTGCTATTTATGTTCTTCGTCTAATTCCTAGTTGTCATTTTGCATTCAAATCTTTTTTTTTTAATAATCCTTTTGCATCTTCAAATTTGCCTCAATGACTGATTATATATTGTCGAATTCTGGCAGTCCTATGTTTTAGATGTTCATCCTTTCAACCCACGGATCGCTATGAGTGCTGGATATGATGGAAGAACAATTGTTTGGGATGTAGGTTTCTACTTCTGCATATTCTTTATGTTCATATTATGATACTTTCATGTCAGAGCTTATTGTTCAACTCTTGTCTGCTGTGTCATAGATATGGGAGGGAATTCCTATTCGGACCTATGAAATTGGACGTTTCAAGTTGGCCGATGGGAAGTTTTCTCCGTAAGTGAACTGCATTCTAGACCATCATCAAAATTTTTATATTCATTCTTATTAATTAGATCAACAGTTTACATGTCTACTTGTTTTCCATTGAGGTTTTAATTAAGTGTTATTGTTCCTGATTATTCATTTTTCTGATGCCACAGTCCTAGTAGATGCAATTTGAACTGGTTTTCTTTTGGCTAAATCCTGGGAATTTTTTCACACCTAGGCTCAAAATTATCCCGGTGATGTGACATTAGTTTCTGTTGAACAGGGACGGGACATCAATTGTGCTTTCTGATGATGTTGGCCAGATATACTTGCTAAACACAGGCCAGGGTGAGTCTCAAAAGGATGCCAAATATGATCAGGTATAGGAAATTTCGATTCCAGTTCCTGCTCCTTCTCCTTTGTTTTTGCCAGAATATAATTCATTTGTGCTTTGATGTCTTGTGGTTTATTTCTCTGTAGTTTTTCCTTGGAGATTATCGCCCCCTTGTCCGAGATTCTGCTGGAAATGTCCTTGATCAGGTATGTTCTTTGGCTATGAAAACTTTTGGTGAATCTGCTTTTGGGTGGCATAAACCTAAGTGTTCCATTTGAATTGCATAGCATCTTCTATTCACGTACTGAAATCCTTAGGAGATACTAATTTTTCTCTAATTATGAATTAATTTATATCAGAGATTTTTTTTTGGTGGATAAACATTTTTGTATCCTGAGTTCTGAGTTAAATTATTAAAAGTGTAAACTTATTTATTTTGTTTTTGATTACCTACAGTATGCTATCAAAAACCTTATGATGAGTCTTGTTACTTTCTATATTTGCCTGAGCTTATTTTTGATGCAGGAAACTCAACTTGCTCCTCATCGGAGAAGTATTCAAGATCCTCTTTGTGATTCAAGTACGTTATGACCCTAACTGGCATGTACATAAAACTATTTGGGAGGTTCCTGGATTAAATAGAGATCATTATTTTTCTTTGATGGAACTTCCAGGTATGATTCCGTATCCAGAACCTTATCAGACCATGTTCCAAAAACGACGACTTGGTGCTTTGGGTCTTGAGTGGCATCCTTCGTCAATCAATTTTGCCATTGGTCCAGATATATTTTTTGGCCAGGATTACCAAATGCCTCCTTTGGAAGATTTGGATAGAATAATAGAGCCGCTACCTGATTTTATGGATGCCATTTACTGGGAACCAGAAAATGATGTCATGACTGATGACACTGACTCAGAATATAATGGTGCAGATGACTCCACCAGTGAAGGTGAGCAGGGTGGTTTGTCTGACAAGTCTCCTAGTGATCCTGATTGTAGTATCAATGACAGTGACGATGAAGATAGTCAAAATGATGGCCTTCGCAGGTCAAGAAGAAGAAAACACAAGACTGAAGTAAGTGGTGTTTTAGCTGTCACTCCGTTCCGATTTTACCTATGGGCCAACTAAATTATGATTTTTCAGGTTGAGTTGATGACTTCTTCTGGAAGGAGGGTCAAGAAGAGAAATTTGGATGAATGCAATGGCTCAATATCCAGGAGTAGTGGAGCAAAGAAGATAAAAAGTGACCGGAAAATATCTAAAAAGAAGTCTTCCAAAGTAAAGTCATCAAGACCTCAGCGGCTTGCAGCACGCAATGCCATAAACTCATTCTCAAGACTTAACGGAACATCTTCAGATAGTGATTCTGATGATGACTTGGAAAATGAAACCTCCAACAGTGAGTCTGAGATGCAAGATTCATACATTGAGAGCAGTAGCTCTGATAGATTCCAAAAGAATGCACATATGGAAGGTAGAAAGCAGGATAAACATAGACCCGTTGAGGCTGACAGAAAAGCAAAGCCTCAATCTGACGAACTCCGTGAAGGCCAAACAATTCCTGGAGATAGGAAAAAACTAGTCTTGAAACTTTCATTACGTGATTCTAAGAAACCTGCGCCTCCGGTTGACAGAAGGCTCAATGTTGTGAATAAGCCTGTTTTTCTAGCTTCACCTTCCACAGTTAATTATGTAGCTGGAGTTGACATGCATTCAAATAATCCAGAGTCATCTACCAGCACTAGATTTGGTTTGGTGCTCTCCAGAGACCAGAATATAATTGATAACAGCAGTCAGGAAAAGTTTGAAGACCATGTCGAGTATTTTGCTAGAGAAGGAAACCAAATTGAAGGGCAAGAGGTTAACAACCACACTTTTAACCATTCCATAGTAGAAAGCTTATGGCCAAACGACACATTTGTTGGTGAAGATGCAACTTCTGGTGCTCAGTGGGGAAGCATGGTTTATGTTAGTGGGTATGTTAGACCTGAGAGGTAACTAGGATTATTTTATACTAAAATATTGGTAAATATTAATTTCTTTTCTTGCAGGGATCATGCTCAGTTTCAAGCAGATGTATTACACAATCAAAATAGTGCAAGACTTGAGGGGCTTGGCCGTTTCAGTAGGATACAAGAATCTTCATCATTTTCTTCGTTAGCACCTAGTAGCCTCCAATCGAAATGTGGTACTTCAGCAGCCCTTTCTAGTGTCATCCACAATGAGGGAAATAATGATGGATATGGATCTGATAACTGCAAAAATGGGGATTCACTGGAAGTAAGTGAATTTGCTGGCTTTAAACTGGCAGAGAAAGCGAAAGAGATCCCTCCAACCAAATCCACAAAGTTACGAATAAAAACAAAAGGACTTTTGGCAGACAGAAAAAGTTCAGTTGAACTGAACCTTTCAACACAAACGGATGACCCCTACAGCGATGATGTTCATAAAAGAGACATGACAATGAAACTGAGAGATGACTTGAATGGGTTTGATGGTGGTAAAGAATATCCTTCAAATGAAGTTAATCATAACAATTCAGGAAGTGGCTTATCTGAAGTTGCAACCGATGCAATTCACAGTGCAGAGATGAAAGCAGCTTCCTGGGAACCAAATTCGTCAACCTATAACTTTAGGTTGAGAATGGGCCATGCATTGCCAGAGATGATCAAGACTTCTAGTAATAAGGTCCTCTCTGAAGAAAGGACGTCAAGTTCAAAAGCAACAGTCAGACCAAGGTCTTCTAGAAGCAGGAGAGGTAGTTATTATGATAATGACATGTGGGGTTCGATAGCAAGCAAAGTAAATCAACCTCTAAGAAAATTATCCTGGTTGATGCTGTCGAAGCATGAGGAAGGATATCGTTATATCCCTCAGCTAGGCGATGAAGTTGTATATCTGAGACAGGTATCACATCTTTTTCTTTCTGGTTTTCCTTATATGAATGCAACTTCAATTATTCTAAATTATGACTAATCCAATGCATACCTGTGGTTGATGAAAAAGATATATTGAAATATTATCCTTTGGAGAAAATGTTGAACTTAATTCCAAGTAATTGTTGTTTGATATTATCAATCAATTTATCATTTTTTTTCAGGGCCACCGAGAGTATATTAATTCGAGAGGCTCACGAGAGGAAGGCCCTTGGAGTGTGTTTAAGGGATACCTTAATGCAGTTGAAATTTGCAAGGTGGAAAATCTGTGCTATGCCACTGTTGCTGGTTCTGGTGATAGCTGTTGTAAAATCAGGCTTAGATTTACAGATCCTTCATCCGGTGCATATCGTAATGCATTTGATCTGACCCTTCCTGAACTGATTGATTTTCCTGATTTCATTGTTGAGAAAACACGGTATGATGCTGCTATGACTAGAAACTGGACAAAGGGTGATGAATGCCTGGTGTGGTGGAGGAATGCAAATGGGGAAGACGGTAGTTGGTGGGAAGGTAAAATTGTTTCCTCACAAGCAAAATCAGACAAGTTTCGTGACAGCCCTTGGGAGAAATATCTTATTCAATACAGTACTGATCCCCCGGAAGACCATCTACACAGCCCTTGGGAACTGCATGATCCGGACAGTGCATGGGAGCACCCCCATATTGATTTTCAGATCAGAGAGAAGCTATTGACTAGTATTGAAAGATTAGAACAGGAAGTGAGTAGAAATAGGACTAACTTGTCTTTTGTGTCGTCTTAACTACTAAACTTATATCTAAAGAATTTCAGTTGATCACCACTGTTAACTTAGATCAATTATGAAAGAATTAATCATGTTTTGACTATCTTTACTTCAAAATGTCACAGGATAAATATGGGATCCAGAAACTAAACGAGGCTTCGAACAAGTTGGATTTCTTCAACAGGTAACTACCCTTTGCACCCCAGTGGGACAACTGACAACCTATTAGCGTATGCATATTGTATAAGGTTATGGACTTGAATGTACTGGAGAAAATGGGACAAAATGCGAGGATGTATTGACCTTAGATTCTCTTGGATTCTGGCAGGTTCCCAGTTCCTCTGTATCCTGAAGTTATAAATTCGAGGTTACAGAAAAACTATTACAGGAGCTTGGAAGCAGTAAAGCATGACGTGGATGTTATGATGGAAAATGGTCAATCTTATTTTGTGAGAAATGCTGTGCTATCAAACAAAATGAGACGCCTAAAGGATTGGTTCACAAAAAAATTGTCAAAGTTGGAGAAAGGTCCATCATAGCTTGATTCTGATAACGTTTTTTTTTCTCACCTTACATTTTTCATCTGTCAATTCTTTTGTAAATGGAACACTCCATACAGTAGGGGATGAGGTGCCAGATGAAAGGATGGGTTTTTATTTTCATTTTTGGTCAGAATAGCACAGATATGCTGAGACTGAATTGATGTAAGGGTTAATCCAGGAAAATGAAAAAGAATAGTTCTTTTCATGATATTATTAGCGCATGAACTGAAGCAATCAACTTTTGAGAGTCGAAGCATACATACATTGTTCAAGTAATGAGATTCCAATAGTGTAATTTTGCCCGAGTCTTACCAGTTTGAATAACTTCAAATTGGTCTGTTCACTATGAGTAGGTCTTTTCTGATTAATTGAACCTAAAAAGATTTATGAAATTTGAACTACAGCTTGATTGGTTAATCAGGTTTAATTAGTTGATGTTAAGCCGATTTAGACTTTTTAATCCCGTCCAAAGTTTTTCGGACCAAAATTAAAGTGTTTAATTAAACATTAAAATAATTGAGATTAATGTTAAAATTAATTGTGAATTAATTACTGGAATTAGGAATTTAAAATAATGTGATTAATTTTAAACTCCTGAGCATAA
>JANIMX020000289.1:5136223-5149768 GCA_024582655.2 Erythroxylum kunthianum | reverse complement strand
GGTGTGGTTTTAGTTCATCTGTGTACCTCTCCGCCCAAAAGCCTGGCAAGAGCCGCTCCTTGTCCATGCTTCCCTAGCATCGGCGTTCACTCCCAACCCTCTTTCGGCCCCGGGTGTTACAAAAATTGTCAAGTGAGTTGGGGATTATTGCGATAACATAATTGCCTTATTTGAAGCATGCTAATGACTTGAAGGAAGACAAATTGCTTGAAAATACTTTGGATAAAGTTCCGGTAATTTTTCAATATATTTAACTATATGCAATATTGTTTCAATTATTTTAATCTTAATTACACTTTTACTTATTGTTCATAGTTCAAATTGAATATTGTCGATATTGAGAACTCTGTTGTTTCAAACTACATGAATTTATTATTGAAACAAAGGACCATGGATCGTTGTTATAAGTTACATCGGTATTATAAATCTTCTGATGCGGAGGCACGAAGACATGTTCTTGAACGAATATCTCCAGAAAATTGGAATAATTTGTGTGACTATTGGGCTGACCTCAAAGTTCAGGTTTGTTTTCTTTCCCTTCACATTTGCTTCCATTAATCGTGTTAAATGATTTAATGACCACCTAATATTTTTTCTTTATTTAGGAAAATTGTGAGTAGGTAAAGGTCAATAGAGGAAAAATGAAAGCACCTCACAATCAAGGGTCTAAATCATTTGTATTCGTCCGAAATGAATATGTAAGATCTTTGTTTACAACTTATAATTATATCAATAAACATTATATTATTTATTGTGCCTTGTATTGGTCTTTCATAAAACATAGAGAGAAGGAACTACATGGACAAGAGTGTAATAAGATCACCCTACAAAGTCACTCACTATAAGGAAGGTAAAAGGTGGATGTCAGAAGAAGCGGAAAATAACTATGTAAGTATAAAATTTTGTTTAATATTTAAGTTTATTTATTAATGTAGTAGCAAATACTAATATTTGAATTGAATATTGGTTTTGTTCTTTTTAATTTTAGAATAAGATGCAAGATTTGTTACAGAAATCAATGTCTGATGGGAATGAGATCAATATAGAAGACATTTGCAATACCGTGCTTGGTACACATTTTGGTTATGTCAAAGGTCTTGGCTTTGACCTAAAGCCAAATGTTTCAACCTCATCACAGAAAACAGTTATTCAACAACTTTAAGAGGAAAACAAGACGTTTAAGGCTGAATTACAACATACTCGAGCAAAATTGGTCAACTATGATAAGTTATTCAGAAAAATACTTAGCCGGATTATGATAACAATGAAGATGAAAGTGAATGATATTAATTACTTTTCTTATACTTTTTTCTTTGAATTCATGTTTGTATTATAATTTAAATTTAATACTTTTTTCTCGGATTACATAATTGATCAGATGCAACTTCTGAGTGATTATGTTGTGAATGGTAAAGTTATGTAATGTTTACTTTAATTAAAAAGTATTGTTTCAATAATTAAAATATTTTAACTAAGCTTTTTGGATTATTACAGGATCATCGACATTGACAAACCTAGCTTGTCGTTCCAATTATGTTGTAATTTTTTTTGTAATCTCAACATTTATAATTTGTAAACTAGTCTCTGTATTTATTATTTTATCTATAAGAATTGTTGAAATTGTAATTAAAATCTTGTATACGAAGAATATTCTTTTGTTGGTATAATTTAATGATATTTTACTTTTAATATACATTGCTTCAAATTATCAATTTCTTTATAATAAATTAACAATAAAAATATATTGATACATCATATACAATAATATGAATTAAAATGTAACAAATAACTTATTTCAAAATTGTATAACATTTGGTTAAAACGTAGCTAAAAGATTTGGCTAAATTTTATAAAATATAGCTAAAAACATTTGGCTACGTTTTTGGAAAACGTAACTAAAAACTTTTGGCTATGTTTTTGAAATGTAGCTAAAAATAATTCGCTATATATTTATCTACGTTTCCATAAACATAGCTAAAGCCTTTTGGCTACAATCCTGAAAACGTAATTAATAGTTTTTAATTATGAAATAGAAACGTAGCCAAAATTATTAGTGACGATTCCTCAAAACATTGCTAATTCATCGCCTAAAACATAGCCAAAGTCCCGTAGCTGAAAACTATAGGTGACGTTTTCAGTAATCGTTGCTAATAGTTTTTTTGCTTTGAAAATAAAGCATAGCCAAAAACTATTAACGACAATTACCAAAAACGTCACCTATAATTTTCAGATACGAGACTTTGACGATGTTTTAGGCGACGAAACGAAATTGTAGCTAAAAACTTCATGTGACATGTTTTTACACCATTAGCTATGATTTTTTTTCCATAACCAAATGTCAACTTTATCGTAGTACCCATATCTAAAAGAACTTCATATGGATTGGCCATGTGAAATTTCATCAACAGACACGTGCAAGTGCAACCCTCAGGCCTTTCTCTGGGCACATCAGAGGAATTTCATACCAACTTTATCGAAAACTTACCTGCATTGGGTCTTTACTCTTTAGCAGCAAACATATGATTGGTTAAATTCTGTCATTAAATAAAAGTCCATTGTCAAAACGTGCAGAAAACAACGTTTTATTATTACAAAGAGAATCTTTAGGTCTAGTTTTTGCACCCTCATTGGCTCTCTATTAACCATAACAATTTTAGTTATATAGTTTGTTGACTGATTTTTGAGTACCATTGTACCATATAATGTTAGAAACAGTAGGAGTAGTTTAGCTATTATGAAAATAGGCACTGGAGAAAGATTGGTGATATTCCTTTTCTTACTTGGGAGAATCTTTTTAAATAGACAAATAATTCATAAAATTTAGTATTCTGATTACCCTTAGAGACCTCAAGAAACTCAATTTGCATGTAATATGCTTAAAATTGACATAAATCTTAGAACTTTACTTGTATTATGATTGCAAAATAATTTGCATGACTGAGTACAAAATGATGATATAGTCATATATAATACATGAAAACAAAATTGCATTTGATAGCATTAAACGTGTCTTTATATACATGATCATTTGGCAAATATAAATTATTCAAAATTTATTTTTCTATATATTTTGAAATTTCTAATATTAAAAATAACTTATCTCTATTATAAGATTCACTTAACGTCTACGTTCATTGTAAAGATAACTTGCCCTTCAAAACGAGATCTCTTGCTCGTGACTCTTCTCCACGATCATACGAAAGGGTTACCGAAAAGCAAAGAATCCCAGAAAAAGACACTTACGAGTGGAATTGTTATTTGTAGACTCTTCAAAGTCATTTTCCTTTTTTAAGTAAAATCCCAGAATGCAACAATTTCGAAAACAAAATAATATATGGTTAAAGTCTTCCTCATGTGTTGCAATTAATTAACCAACTACCTAAATCACATTAAGGGGAAAAGCGTTAGGTCATGACTAAAAGCTGGCTACAGGTATTTCTTTTATTATTATTTTTTTATTTTTCGAATTGCATTGCAACCCATTTGCAATTGGTTTTGTTTTGGCTCTAATCACCTAATATGATTCTAATTACTTGTTCAAACATGCTTGTCCTTTAGTAACCAAATACTGAAACAATTCGTGTGTAGTCTCATTAGGTACATATCGAATAGGCAACACCATATAATCATATATTGAGATTGCATAAAATCACACATAATATCTCCTTTTTTAAGGAACTAATTAAGTGACGGATTATTTTCATTAAATTAAAAGGTTTTATTTAATTATAATAATGATAATTACTAATAATCATTAATAACCATCACCTTCTTTAATATTGTATCGCAATTCCTCATTATATTAATTATTCTCATTGAACTAGAGCAAAATTGATAAAGTTCATCCCTCTCCAATTTAAAAGCTTTAAGGTTGAATTGACTGTTGCGAGACTATTTTCTACTTTAATAGTTTTAAAAAATGATAAGTTGAGAGTAAAAATATATTAAATTTATAAATATAGCTAAATTGAATTTTAAATTATTGATATATGAAATAATTTATGTAAAATACATAATCCATAAATTGTTAGATACAATTAATAATTTATTCAATACAGTATGGAAATATGGATTTGATCATTACAAAAAGAAGGTTTGTTATTAGTTAGGGCTTATTAAAAATATGGGGCCAGAAAAAACAGAGAGCTGGTGTTTATCTTTAAAACTGATCTGGTAAGGAAGCTTGACGCCCTATTACTATGGATGAAAATCCAAGTGATGCAATTTGCAGTATTTCTGAAGGAGAAACTGGTACAAATACATTAACTGCCTTGTCTAAAGAATACTGAGACACGGCATGTGTTTCCCACAGGAAAACCTAACTGGGTACATGATATGTTGGTGCGCTTTGTTTCATAATTGTCCTCCAAATTATAACCCAAACCCACACATTAGTTCTTCGCCAGTACTTTTGGAACAAAGGGACAAGCATATAATCCATTAGACATCTATGTATGCCCTACAAAACTTGCATAGCTTCTTGTATACCTCTTCGCATATATCTTCTTACTTGCAACCTATTTTTGTTATTCTTTTTCTTTTTGCTAACCTTAATGCTTTTGAGTTATAAATCATTCTTGTCATATAAAATTTAGTCTCGTAACATTTAAAGACCTCTACTACGACTAAGATGGTCTCTTTACAAATTTATTTCCCTAAACATAATCAACACCATAAAACCATAAAATGGATTATGATTGATCAATTCGTTGATTAGGGTCTATCAAACTACACATAAGTGGACTAACATGGACCCTGTAGCCCATGCAATACTAGTTTCATCTATTCATGATCTCTACCTATAAAACGGTTCTGTCTTAATCTTACATGAAAAATCAACAGCCTGGTGTAGTACTCTTCATTGTACAGAAGCTGATGCTTATGTTAATGGACGAGACCAACCTGCTTCATTCTACACACTGACTTGTCAATGGGGTCCAAATGGTGTCTCCAACCTTTGGCAACAAGAATAACAGCTCAATCTGTTCTTTCTTTCCTTCATTTTTTTTTTCGAATTTCTTTTAGTACATCAATCATTTCACGAGAGACTTGTTATTCTGAAGTTGGTTTGACTCAGATTTGTTTATGTTTGAGGTTTTCATATAATTCAATTATTTAATTTTATTAATGTTTTTAATTGATAATGTATCTCAAGAAGTCTTAATTATTTTTTAATTAAAAAAATGAAAGTTTCAAATTAAAATTTACAATTGAATTTATTAATATTTTTAATTAATAATTAACTAAATAATTTATAGAGTATTACGTATACTTAACAATTTATTTATCATATATTCTCAGCTATAAATTTGAAAGATCGTATACATTTTCTCCTCGAAATTCTTTAAATGACAGGACATTCTTGTGTATTAAGTAATATGTCTGGCGTAATAAAGTTAGGTTAGAGCTTATATCAATCAAGCGAGATTAGGAAACAAACACTTATCATATACAGTAATTAAGGCTATGCTATGAAATAGGTGGAATATTTAGGAAAACACGTTTCGTTTTGGATCTCCCATAGCATATTCATGTTTGATATGAAAAATTGCAAGAGGCTCATAATGATTGCTCTTTATGGTTAACAAACCCTCCAAAAACACACAAACTTGTACTAACATGAATTTGGAAAGCCTATGGTTAGTAGGAGGAGAATCACTCGTTTAGAGCAATTCTTAGAGTCTCCTCATTACTTGGAAAAGGAATCGGATTACGAAAAGTAATTACAAGTAATTAAGCATTTTTATATGAAATTTTCACTATACATTTTTTTAAAATTATTATTCTCACTAGACATTGACAAGAAGGAATTGATTATACTCACACAAAAAAGGAAGGGATTTTGAAAGGAACAGTCCAAAATTTGGAAACAGTCTTTTTTAGTAGTTATTGGAAACACACAAAATCATTGATCATAGAAATAGTAATGTAATGCAATAATACAGGTTGGATACAGAAAAAAGAATATTGTCAGACGCTGTAGCTGACGTGGATATGGATGAGGAGTCCACTAGGACAAAAAAGTAAACGGAGGTGATGACGTGGCAAGAGAGGGGTGGTGTTGCAATTCTACAAGATTTTAGGTAGGTAGGAATCGTCCCTAGTAAAGAAGGGAGTGTTTGGTGGGGCCAACGGAGAAAGGGAAGTGGGGCTTTAAGACAAACCCATCTGGCTACTACACAAAGTCATGTGCATTCATTTATCAAAAGAATGGGATTGAAATAAAAAGCAAAGCCAAACACATCCCTAAAGGAAAAGGCATGATTCCTGTGCCTTGTGAGGGAAGAATCGATGAGCCACTTTCTCACCCCCTATTAATGTGCTTCCCATACACATTTCCTAATTCCTCCTCCTTTTTAGTCTTTAATTACATCCACGTCCCAAATCTCATATGATCTTCTAATATCAACACCAAAGTAATTCTAATTTTGAATTATATTTATATCAAGATAATATACATCCAATTAAGTCTCATAATCTTTTTTTTTTAGAATTACTTAATTTTAATCTTTTAACTCTCTTTTTTGTACTATCTAATTCTAAGCTCGGACTTTCAGTATTGTGAATGACAAAGAACAAATAAGAAGAGGAAGAAAATTGGAGAACAAGGACATTGATAAGGCTAATTGATCTTCCCGAAGCAGACTGAAGCATTAAAAAGGGAACAGTACTGCGTCTGTTCACTTCATTATTAATGTACGTTGGGTTCAATTTTAGAGCCTAAGGCTTAAACCACATCGATGCATGCAGCAGGTGAATAAGGTTACACATACAACACAAGTTTCCAAGGACACTTTGGTAAATTCACCAGTGATCAGAAATAAATAACTGCAAGAGGAGGGCCAAGTGCCCTACCTTTTCTTCGCCCCGGTAGTTGAAGTGATGAACCCGAGGAGAGGACCCGTGACATGTCACCGCGTATATCTGGTAACGAACATGGACTCGACCGGCTATACCCGGTCAACATATTAATTAGGATGTTTTAGGGGGTCATAGGCTTATAGGCTAGAGAGAATCTAAGGTTGTGGTGCCAGCTATGCAGGGATCAAAGCTTTGTCTGAGGTCAAAGCTGGCAAATACATAAATATAAAATTTTCTTTTATTGGGGGCTTTTTTATAATTGTTTGAACTTTATTTTTGTATCCCTTATTACACTTCAAATATCTTCACATTATAAATCCACCCAGTCCTCGCCCTTTCTCTCTCCACTCTATTTCCATTCAATTGACTTCCGCTCTCTCTCTCTTGCCCTATAGTCTCATATTCTCATTCCCTGGCTATATATTCCCTTCCCTTCCAAAATGTATGCTCTTTAGCGAAACAGAGAGAGGGAGGTTGTGTTTCTATGTTGGATTCTTACAAGACAAGGAACACAATAACAACCACAGCTACGAACATGGCTGGTTCTCCATCTCTGAATGGGAGTGAGAAGAAACACTGGTGGCTTACCAACAGAAAGGTAATGAATGATCTTGCTTCTTTTTTTTTCTTTCTTTCTTTTTATATTGCATCATTTGATATTTGATTTGGATGTGCTTACTGGGTTTTAATAGTTGATCTAGCTCTCTAATGGGTATTAAGTATAGTTTTTCATTGTTAGTAATCCACTGTACAATGGAATCTACAGATTGTAGATAAGTACGTAAAAGATGCGAGGAACCTTATTGCGACACAAGAACAGAGCGAGATTGCCTCTGCTTTGAATCTCTTAGACGCTGCATTGGCACTCTCGCCTCGTTTTGAAGTCGCTCTTGAGCTGAAAGCTAGATCACTGCTATATCTAAGGCGATTCAGACACGTAGCTGATATGCTTCAAGACTACATTCCCAGTCTGAAAATGGCTGAAGACGAGTCGGGTTCAGTTTCGTCTGATAACTCGTCTCAACAGCTCTCTAGAGAGCGAGTGAAGCTGTTGCCTTCTGACGGCTCGTCGTCTGGTCGGGATCCGAGTTTCAAGTGTTTCTCTGTTTCGGATTTAAAGAAGAAAGTCATGGCTGGCCTATACAAAAATTGCGAGAAGGAGGGGCAATGGAGGTAAGTGTCTATTACACGCGTAAAGTTTTGTGCAACATCTGACCACTTCTGATGTGTTCTATTTAATGTCTGGATACATCAGTAGTTAAGTTTTTATTTGTTTCGAGTAAATGCACAGCAACCATCATTTCTTTCTTTTCTTTTACTCGTTTTCTACTGTTTTTCTCTTACTTTGTTACTTTCTCGTGATACCCTTCATTGGATTTCCAACTGTTTTGAACCTCAAGACTTGAAATTAACACATAAAGGTATTTCTCACAAGAACTAACTTTCAAAACTGAAAATGATTTCAACATGATTTGCTATCGTTTTGAGGTTAAGAGTGGAGAATTCCAAAGGGAGTTGGTGCGTTCTTTTGGCCAAATAAATGGAAAGTCAATTCTGGTTAACAATACTTTTATAGATGAATTAAGAGATGTCATTGGTTTTTGGCTATCCAATTCAGGAGGCCAGCATAGCAGAAAGAGTTTGGCACAAGAATAAACAATGGTAGGTGTAGCCCAGGAGATTCGTTTTCCTACCTTACCAAAACATATTTGAATTAACTAATGTTAGGTTCATAAATATCAATTGTCGATTTCTGAAGTCAACTAGCAAAATTGCTTATACTGAAAATCAAATCTTATCTTGAGTTGTTGTATTCCTGTAAACGCAGTAGAACTCAGCCTGTTATGGTGGAATTTTGTTGCAGGTACTTGGTTCTAGGCCAAGCTTGTTGCCGTCTAGGTCTAATGGAGGATGCCATGGTCCTTCTTCAGACTGGGAAACGACTTTCTATGGCTGCATTCCGCCGTGAAAGCATTTCTTGGTCGGATGACAGCTTTTCATTCACCGATTTCCCAATCTCAAATGACATATCTACCTCCACAGCACCATCAACCCCACCACGAGTACTGGCTGAATCTGAAAACATTACACAGCTCTTGTCTCATATTAAGCTCCTACTTCGTCGGCGGGCAGCTGCAATTGCGGCAATTGATGCAGGTCTACATTCTGAGGCAATCCGCCATTTCACTAAGATTGTTGAAGGTCGCAGAGGAGCTCCTCAGAGTTTCTTAGCAGAATGCTATATGCACAGAGCATGTGCATATAAATCTTGTGGGAGAATTGCGGAATCTATTGGCGATTGTAACAAGACTCTAGCTCTCCATCCCAGTTGCATTCAGGCTCTTCAAACAAGAGCTTCACTTTTGGAAACCATCCGCTGCTTGCCTGATTGCCTTCATGATTTGGAACACTTGAAGTTATTGTATAATTCGATCTTACGGGACAGGAAGCTTCCTGGTCCTGCTTGGAAGAGGCATAATGTCAGGTATAGAGAGATTCCTGGGAAACTCTGTGCATTGACAGCAAAGATTCAAGAATTGAAGCAGAGGGTTGCTTCTGGTGAAACTGGAAACGTTGATTACTACGCGTTGATGGGGTTGAGGCGTGGGTGTTCAAGGTCTGAATTAGAAAGAGCTCATTTATTACTGTGTTTAAGGCACAAGCCCGATAAGGCTACGAATTTTGTTGAAAGGTGTGAGTTTGCGGATGATACGGATCTTGATTCAGTTAGAGACCGTGCAAAAATGTCTGCTTTATTGCTGTATAGACTGCTTCAGAAGGGTTATTCGAGTGTAATGGCCACAATTATGGAAGAAGAAGCTGCAGACAAGCAGAGAAGGCATGCTGCAGCTGCTTTACAAGCAGCACAAGCAGCAATTCAAGTGCAGCAAACGACCCAGAATTCAAAACCAGAACAAATTCCATCTGGATCGGAGATATCAGATTCTAATGAAAGGAGCTCGAATGAACACAAATTGGCAACATCTTCAGGCAGTACTAATCCGTCTGTTTTCCAGGGGGTCTTCTGCCGTGACCTTGCTGCAGTTGGGAACTTACTGTCTCAAACTGGCTTCAATCGTCCACTTCCATTGAAATACGAGGCTTTGAGCTGCTAAGTGGAATCAAGTTCACGAGATGTTACCGGCAATAGAAACACTCTCCATATTGTACAAAAACATATAAAATTTAGCCCGCCGGGAAATTTTGTCACCTTTCCTTCTTCGCACTCTACTACATGTACAGGCTTTGGTATTGAGATCTCTACTTTTGTTTTTCTTTTCAGTCTAAATCTGAATTCATAGTCTCTCCCATTTACAACTTTGGATTCTGTTCGTATTAATAATAATTAAGATGTTCAAGGGAAGGAAAATAACTATGCTGGCTTTGGTTTCTCCCTCGTGTATCATCTCATCCTGCCACATTTAATTTATTTCCTCTGGATATAACCTTATCTACTGACTGCCATTTCTGACATTCCACTATATTTAATTTATTTGCTGATGTCACTACTGCATTTTTACTTGGCAAGCACTCTTGAATACTGATTTCCGAGCGTCCTTCCTCGGTGATGTTGTGGCTTTAAGTGCACTGTTATTCAGAGCTGTCTCTATACCAATGGTGGAAACTGCAAAAGGACATTGTCAAGTCACTTCAAGGATTTGTCAGAGTTTTACTCCCAGGTCTGGAATGAAAAAAAAAAAAACAAGAGGAAGAGTCTAATCAAATACTCAATACAAGGGGAATTTTTTTTTATAGAAAAAGAGGTCATAAAACTCTGTTCTGTTCTTTACACCAAATAATGAATGGTTGAGAGTAATCTAAACATAATGGCTGATTCAATTACATTACCTGCAAGAAATTTGGACTTTTAAGAAGGTTGCTGGGTTATCAGTGAAATGGTCTCCAACCTCTCAAAACTTATCATGTTCATTGTTAAAGGCAATGGCTTCCAAAAGCCTGCATATCTGCTAAATTAAAAAGGTGGGGGCAATTATTTGCCATTCCTATTTTATCAAACATCTGCTTTTTCTTTTTTACTTTTTACTTTTTACTTTTTCCAACTTTCAAAGGAGAAAGGTGAAAAGGGTTTGAGTTAATTGCCATTTGGTTGTGAAAATGATCAACTTCTATTCTTTGCTTTATGGAAGGACACAAGTCCTACTGCTATGTATCAAAAGGAAACCAAAACAAAAAAACCTCACGTTTTGTTTCGTGAGTAATAAGAATTCACTTCTCTTTTTATAAGAGACTTCCAAGATCTACCAACTCGCTCAAAACACTGCATATCTTTACTTGCAAGTGATTTGAGTGCTTTTTTTCCTGACGAATCGGCTTTGTCCTTCCTTCTTCCACGCTACTCAACTATTTTCTTTTGCTTTCTTCCCTTTTTTTTTCACCCCATGCAACTTTCTATAGGGAAACGAATTTTTTAGTGGAGGGAATATGATTAAAAGGAAGTTAAACATACTTTAAACTTTCTAATACTTTAAGAATTAAGATTAAACTCCACTACAACCACACCATAATAAATCAAGTTTTTTCGTTTTCCGAAAATTGGATGAAGAATATTATTCTTGCATCATCCGCAGTTATGCAATCTTGCAACTATAATTTAATTAATCCGCTTTTATTAATATAAAGATTGAAGTAGGGTACCATTAATTCTGAGATTTCCCATGTGATTCATTCAAACATTAAAATATTGACAAGATATCGCGACATTTAGTTCTACTTTAATTTTAAAAAATCGTTTTACAGTAAACACAATTAGTTTGAAGCATAAGAGTGGCTTATGAAAAAAGACAAAAACATGCCATGTTCCTGTAATGAAAGTCCACTTCCATGCTAGCTAGCTGGTAGCTGCACCATGTCTCATTCACAGCCAGCTCCCCGCTACATATCAGAATTGTATGATTTGCGTTGAATTCCTTGACACTTGCATGATATAATATAGACGTGATCGTTGATGGGTTTATAATATGTCCTTTCCTTTTGTTATTATTAGCTTGCTTGGCGTGACTTACACATGCATGGCCACTCTTTATAAAAACAAACCATCTACAGATACACTGGAATTTGAAAGCGATGCCCATTTGGTTTTGATACACATAAAAAAGAAATGTAGAAAACGCTCACACATGCTTGGCCACTCAAATCCCTCATAACTATCCATGTAATATTATTATGGGTGGGATTCAAGCAAGCTGGAATAGACCATTTGGTGGTTTAAAAGTTGGAAAAAGACATGCTTTACACATCTTGATCTGTTTATCATTTCTAGAGAATGGTGTAAAATCATTGCAATGTGTGCCTGTATTGGAAACAGTTTGGTATACAAGTGAAAGGCTTACTAGTTCTCAACAGTTTCTCTGACAAACATAGGCTATACAGTTCTTGTTTTTGGCAGGGTAGTATAACATTTATTTAAATGTATTTCCTGACTCGAAGCATAGTTGTTAATAGTTTTAATGTCTTGACTATTTTGGCGAAAGAAAGGGGCAAGCTTTGCACCAATTCTCACGAGAGTGCCAATTTGGGTATTCTATTTAGTTTGATAATGCAGAGACAGACAGTCGGGGACTTGGAAATGGAGTCCACAACTTGTTATTATGGGTAAAATGACCATAAGACCCCTTCAGATACAACTCACTCAGAGGGAGGAATTCTTTGGTAAAATGGGGAATAAGGGTTGTCTTAAGGGTTGAAAATGAGGTTTAAATGTAATGGAGGGTTTAGGGTTTTAAGGAATAAATAACACGTGATGCTTGAATGTTGGCAACATTGAAAGGAGGGAAAGTCGTGGCCAGATATGATGATGTCAGTGAGAGGCATGTGATGGTATCATATCATGTGCCTATCTCTTCTTTCTGAGGAATGGAATGGTGCTTGATTTTGATCTAACCAACCAACACTTTATCCAACCTTTAGAATTCATTTTTTCAATAATAAATATATATATACTAATTCATAAATTATATAACAAATTAATTATTATGCCTTTTTAATTTATTTTTTTTACTATTTATTATTATTTGAACTTATAATCTTTCAAACTGAACTACTTTTGTCTTTAGGTTAAGACTTTGAACCAATTATACCACAAGGCCTAGTGAGGGGTTGGTATATGAGTGAATGATCTATCTCTGTAGGAATAATGAGGCCTATGGACAATGTCAAAGCATAGATGGTTTAATAATGCATCAAATGATTCTGATGTCATTAATCCTGAGGTGGTGCTATGATAAGTGCATATCATTGAGACGTAAACACAGGATTAGCAAGTTGACCTAGTTCAAAACTTTGTACACATGGAGTGCAGTGCTGCTAAAGTAAGTAGCAAGCTTTCATTAGATACTGTTCCTCTTATTCTTTTTCACTTCATCTTCCATTTGTTTTGTTTTCCCTTTGCGCTTTGGTTACACAGTGACCAGTAATGAGTAAAATTGAAGAGCTTAATTCTTAGGTCTGATCCAGTAGTTGAATATATCAAAAGATACAATTGCTACTGCTGTAGGCTCACTCGATCTGGATCAGATAGAATATGAACTGCATAGCCCATAATCAGTTTGGTTCTTTACAAGATACGTCCAACTTGAAAGAATCTTCTTCTCTCGTCGTCCAATTCCAACGGGGTTGGGGGCGCACCCGCATGACGTGGGCGACGCGAATGTCCGGACAATTTGG
>JANIMX020000289.1:4829621-4851151 GCA_024582655.2 Erythroxylum kunthianum | reverse complement strand
CAATAGACATTAATGTTTATTAGTAGAGAGGCCTTTCTTACCCCTACGGGAACGACGTCGATCACCAGTTTGACAACGCGCATATTAATAAATTATTAGAGAGATTTAGGATGAAAAAGTATTCAGCATCACCCATTCAAATTCAGAAAGGGAACAAGTTTAACCTCATACATTGTCCAAAAAGTGACTTAGAAAAGAAACAAATTGAATAAATTCCATATGCATCTCTAGTTAGGAGCCTAATATATGCGTAGACATGTACAAGACTAGAAATAAGTTTCGTAGTGGGGATGTTTGGAAGATATCAAAGTAATATTGATATGGATCATTGAAAAGTTGCAAAGAAAGTTCTTATATATTTGCAAGGAACTAAAGAACACATGCTTACTTTTAGGAGTTCTGATCACCTTAAGGTGGTTGGATACTCATATTCAAACTTTGTTGGTTGTGTATATATAAGAAAATTCACTTTTAACTATATTTATTTGTTAATAGGAGGAGCCATCTTATGGAAGAGTGTGAAACACTTTGTAATTGTTGCATCCACTATAGATGTTGAGTTTGTAGCATTCTTTAAGGCTATGATTAAGGCTAAATGGCTATGAAACTTTATTTTAGTCTTTGGGATTGTTGATAGTACAGCCAAGTTGTTGAAAATTTATTGTAATAATTATGTAGCAATTTTCTTTTCTAAAAACGACAAGTATTTCAAATGTACTAAATATATGCAACTGAAATACTTTGTCGTTAAAGAGTAGGTTCAAAAACATAAAGTATCAATAGAACATATTAGTATCAATCTTATGTATGTTGACCATTTGAGAAAGGAGTTACCACCCAAAATATTCTCTAGTCATATAAAGAATATGAGTGTTATATGTTTTGATAATTAGTAGACGATACTATTATATTGGCTCTTATTATATATTTGATACTCTTTGTGTTTTAATGAATGTATTATGATTGTTCAAATTATTAATCTAATAGACCGCATAAAATTACATAAGTAAAGTAAGAGAATGTTGGAAATAAATTAGTTAAGTGACTCGTATGTTAAAAAGACAGTTAAGGGATTTAAAATTTTAATAAATAGGTCTTTGAACTTTTAGCCATTATGATATAAAGTTTTAAAACTGATTGATGATTCTTAGTTTTTTTAACTATATTAAGATTTTGTCTCTGCCTAATAAGTTTTTGTCTTCTAATAAAATACCATGGAAAAAGTTAGATTGAAAACTTGGGAAAGAGACGGATTAAATAAAGAGCTTATATAGAAAAATTATTTCTATGTTACTGAATAATTGAGAAAGATTAGTATTTACAAATTCTATATTTATAAAAGAATAGAATTTTAAATATAAATATAAATATAAATATACATACGTAAGTTCCTTGAATTTTTAAATCCCGTCATGAAATTATGTTTACAAAGATACGAGACATCTAGAGAAGGAAATATGAACTAAAGCATGACTTACAGGAGACATAGTAGTCTGGGATTGAATGTGTCGATGCATGCGCAGTTGGGTGGCCGACAGAAACCATCTTATCAACTTGCGAACTATGATTTAGCGCCCTTGTAGTTGTAGGCCAATATTAGGATTAGAACGTCAAGTCTCCTGTTCTACATCTCGCTTCCACGCTTCAGCTATTCCCGCGTTGTACTTCAATTACCCTCCAGCTCCAAATTCCCGCACTAAACTGACTGTTCCCAGGTTCTGAGATTTACTTAGACCTAGTGTGTTATGGTTTTTAATGTTCTGAGTTTGTTTTTCATTTATTATATTAAAGAGATCAGGCAAAGCAATTCCCGAGCCAGAGGTGGGGACATGCGGCAATAGTTTCCGAATCAAGGACAGCCATAGATTTATTATCATATCTAGTCCTTTACGCCAACGCCAACATGACATGTTCAACATAATTTGAAGGTAACAGACAACCTTGATATCACAACAACTGTCACGAATGAAACATGGATCACCGCCATGGATTCTTAGGACTTATTTCTGACGTTCAGATAGAATCAATCATTCTCAGGATGTTAATGCATGATTTATACTTGACAAGTAGGATATTTTCCAACTTCCTGTTTCCTAGGCATGGTTCCAAGTCCAATGACAGGATAATAATAAGAAAAGGTTGTGAATGATTCATATACACAGTCATAAAATTTGAAAAGAAAATTAGTATATTTTTTTTTTCAAAAGTCTTTAAATAAACACGATTGTCTGTTAGGATGTGTTTTTGGAAAATCAAAGGTAAAAATACAAATTAAAACACGAGTGTATTGATGTGATAGAGGATTTTTTTTAAGGACACAATTTCGAATACAGACATATTAAAGCTTATGTATATATATGCAGAGAAACAAGATAAACGTCATGGGACACGAATATGTTTGAATTATGTTCATGTTCTTTCTATTCTATTCTTGTTAGCCTGCATTTTTTCAATAAGTAATTTCAATGTATAATTAAGGTAATAATGATTTTAATTGCAAAGTTTGAAGTGGAAAAGTTGAATGAAATTTTAGAATGTGGCAATAAAGAATGAAGAATTTATTGGTGCAACAAAATATGCTAAAGGGACAATATGAGAATAAATTGAAAGATATGGATTAACTCAACTAGAAATAGTTACATGCGTGATCGGTTAGAACTATAAAACTTTTATGACTCATATACCACGTCATAGAGATTGCATCTCTTGTGAAAAAAAAAATTAGAGAGTCAATACTTGTGAAAGTCTCTCACAAACAAGTTGTATATGAAATAAGCCTATATAGGTTGAAAATACACAAAGGAATAGATCTTGAATAACATATCAATACGTTCAACCAAATAATCAACAACTTGTTAAAACTTGAGGTGACTATAACGAATGAAGATATAGCAGTGATTCTACTTTACTCTTTACATATATCATATGAATTTTTGGTGACTACTCTCATATTGGGTAAGGAGACAATTGTTATGAAAGACGTCACTATTGCCTTATTAGCTCACGTCTAACGAAGACTTAATACTAGTGAAAGCTCTCAAGTTAAAGGACTATATGTGAGGGGAAACTATGATAGTAGGAGGAAGAAGTACAAGCATAACTTATCAAAGGGGAGTTTTAGATCTAAATTCAAAGGTATAAAAATAGTATAATACTATAAGTGCGAGCAAATTGGAGATTTTAGGAAGGATTATCTAAACAAGAAGAGGCATGACGACAAAAGGAAGTTTGATGATTTGTTAATTATACTAATATGCTCTACATTTCAACTCATCAACTATAGAATTCATAGATTTTGGATACAAGATTCTCACATCATATGACACTAAATAAAGATTGGTTTGTGTCAAACATATGAAGTAATCCTATTTAGGATGATAAAACTTGTGAAATCATCTTAATATGATAGGTTATGATCAAGATGTTTGATGATGTTGTTAGGGTGTCATGCAATATTCGAATGTGTCATATTTGAGAAAGAACTTGATCTCTTTAGACACCTTACATGTGAGTGCTTTTGAAATATATAACTAACAAAGACGATATTAAGGTGATAAATGGGCCATTGACTATAATATAAGGGCTAAGGCTAACAAGAAACATCTATAAACTAATAAAGAGCATTTATGTGAATAGGTTACCGCATTAGAGTCAAATGACGATAGTGTTGGCTTATGACATGTGCTACTAGGTCATCTTAATGAGCGAAATATGACAAAACTTTAGAAGAGGAGCCTATTAAAGGACATTAAATACTATAAATTAGATTTTTGTATATTTTTCATGTTGATAAATAGTTTACAGTGACATTTAAGACAGGCAAGCACAAAATCAAAGAATTTTTAGTACTTTATAAGATTTATCGATGATTTTTCAAGGAAAGGAAATGACAGAAGAAAGTGTATGAGGGGAGGTGTGTGGCAAGGTAGGGCAATCATAATCCTTTAGGTAAGAAGGAGGATTTGATTCCCTTGTAGAGCGGTGGAGTGGTGGTGAGTTTGGTGGATGTGTTAAATGCTTTTGGTGAGAAAAAGTTGGTGCCGAAGGTGATGTCGGTTGAATACTGTGTTGTTGTTCCTGTGATGATGTTTCCAAGTCTTGAGAATAATGTGTTGTAGTGGTTGTAGTGTATTCTGTTGGGTAATCTCCAGGTGTAGTTAGAGTTGGGATCTCAGTAGGTGTTTCTTGATGAGAAACAACAAAGGGAAAAGAGTCTTCATAGAACACCACATCTCTGGAGAGAAATATCTCTTTTGAATGCAGATCATACAGCTTGTAGCCTTTAGTACCTGTAGAAAAGCCAATAAACACACAATTTTTTGCCCTAGCTTTGAACTTGCCTCTGTTAGCTTCTTTGGTTGAAGCATAACAAAGGCAACCGAAGACTTTGAGGAGAGTTAGATCAAGGTTAGTTCCAAAAATGATTGAATAAGGAGATTTTTGTGACAAGAGAAGAGAAGGGACTCGGTTTATAAGGTAGACAACATGGAGAATGCAATCTGCCCAGAATTTGGTTGGTAGATTAGCTTGCATTTTCAGTGCTCTAGCCACATTAAGAATATGTTGATGTTTCCTTTCAGCTCTTCCATTTTGTTGTGGTGTCTCCACACATGTAGTTTCATGCATAATCCCTTGTTCTTTATAGAAAAGTTTCATTGCGAACTAAACCCCATTATCACTTCGAATGCATTTTATCTTCTTGTCAAACTGTCTTTCAACATAAGAACAGAAGCTCTTAATCAACTCCCTTGTCTCTGATTTTTGTTTCATCATATAAACCTATGTCATTCTGCTATGGTCATCTACAATGGTAAGAAAAAATTTGTAGCCAAGCATTGAGGGTGTATGATAGGGTCCTCATATGTCGGCATGGATTAAATCAAAGCAAGAATCAGAAAGAGATTTACTGGAGTAAAAAGGTAATCGTTTTTGTTTAGAAAAATGAAAAATGTCATACTTTTGCGTAAATTGAAAATTGACAGAAGTATCTATACTAGACAAAAGCTGTAATCTTTGATTTGAAATGTGTCCCAATCTTTGATGTCAAATGTTGGTTTGTGGTGAAGAGACATTGCAGAGGAGTGGACTATGGTCTTGTGTTGGAGGTGAAAGATAATATAGGCCATGAACTTGTTTAGCAAAACCAATCGTCTTCAAGGTTTTGGTGTCCTGAATTTGACAAGAATTGTTATCAAAGATTAGTTGAAAAACTCCAGAGGCAGTGAGTTTGCTAACTGAAATCAAGTTGACAGAAAATAAAGGAAAGTATAGGACATCTTTGAGGACAAGAGTGGAGAAGATCATTGTTCCTGTATGTGTGAAATTAACTTGATTTCCATTTGGTAACTTGACTGTGATATTCTTTACTCTTTGACAGGTTGTGAAGAAATCAAGGGAACATACTATGTGATCTGTTGCACCAGTGTCTAGAATCCATGTAGATGACCATAAAATAGAAGAGTGAACAGGTAAAGATATACCGTTTGAATGGGTAGAAACTGTATTAATTTGAGGTGTTGCTGTCGATTTACCCTTTGAATCTCCTTCCTTTTCCAGAAGCTGCCTCAGTTGAGCAAATTCTTCCATGGTAAAATTGAAGCTTCCTCCTTCTTGTGTGCATTCCTTCATGGAAGTCTGAATACTTTCATCTATTGATGCGTTGTCCTCCTGCGTTTCACCCTGGTTTGCTGCACGAAACCTGGTATGTGCCATATCTTTTTTTGAGAAATTGTTTTTGAAATTGGATGATAGGTTGGGAGGAAATCCATGCTTATGATTTCACTTTGCTTTTACGTGTCCGTTGTTTCCACAGTAGGTGCAAATAGGTTTCTTGTTGCTTTGTTGAAAAACTCTTCTATTGTCTGTTCTCGCAAGGAAAGTTTGAGACTCGATATTGGATGAGTTCTATATGTGATGAAATGAATTGTTGAATTGCCTCTCTTGTTGAGCAACCATGGCAAAGGTTCTCTTGATATCAGGTAGTGGATCCATCAACATAATCTGAGATTTCACTGTAGAGAAAGACTCATTTAATCCACGCAAGAAACGAATCACATAGTCCCCTTCTTGATATGATTTAATGATGGCAGCCATATCACAAGAACATTGTGGCTCACATCTATATTTGGGCATTGGCCTTAAGTTTGAGAGCTCATCCCACAACATTTTTAAATGAGTATAGTAATCTGTAACAGACAAAGTACTCTGACGAAAACCATGAATCTCCTCTTGCAGATCTGAGATTCTAAAAGAGTCAGCTTGAGAATATCTTCTCTCCAGATCCCTCCAAGCTTCTTCTGCCAAATCGAACCACATTAAGCTCCTTGGTATTGAGCCTAAAACTGACCTTATTAACCAAGATAACACCATAGTGTTACAACGCTCCAGTACACAAAAAGAGGATCTTCCCGTGGTGGCATGCTAATGGTACCATCCACAAACTTTAGCTTGTTCTTTGAGAGTAAGGCCATTCTCATGGTTCTTGCCCAAGTGTGATAGTTGCTATCATTTAGAAGTGTAGGAACCAAGATAAGAGATGGATTCTCGTTTGGGTGAAGGTAAAATGCACTTGCAGGGTGGTCTTCAGGTCTGATGGTGTTTTGGTTATGAGATTGATCTCTATTGGTTGTAACAATAGCATATGAAGGGCCTGACATGGTGAGGAAACACAACAACAAAAAAAATAAAAAAGAACAAAAGGGATGAGATTATTATGGCTGAAGAAGAAACATCAGCAAAGGCCAAAGGTGACTATAGCACTGAAAATAATAGTTATGAAAGAAGGATATAGAGCAAGTGCTCTAATACCATGACACGAAAATAAAGGATGAACCTTTTTGGTTGATCTTTTTCATTAAGGATATGCCTACTATATAGGCTAGTGTGTACAAAAGACGACAATATAGTTGCAACCAACTCCCTGCAAACAAAGGAATGACCACAAAAGATGCTCACAGTACAACCTCGCAGACGTACAAGGAAACATCCAGAAAGAAACAGAAAGTTAAGGAAGAATAAGAAGAAATTGGACTTGGACTTTTGAGCTTCATCTTTTTTATAATGTTGCTGGTCCATAAGTAAGGAGGAGAAACCTATATGAAGTGATCCACTTGTGTCTTTCTTCGAATAGTTAGTAAACCTATTCATTGATGCCATTACCAAACTTTTCAAAAGTTATATGTGCCCTAAACTTATCTTTTTATTATTTCTCAACTCATTATTATCATATAATTTTCTAACTTCATCAATCAATATGCATCTTAAAGAAACTTCTTCAGTCAACAAGCCCGGCTCGTAAGGCTTATTATCACTTTTTAACATCTTCTTCTGTAAATTGTCGGGAAACAGGCTTATAAGCAATGTTCAGGCCCCTTTTCAAGAATCTGCAGCCCAATAAAGAGTCCAACCCATTTTCTAACTTAATTGGTTCACCTTCCAAGGCAAGACCGTTTTGCAAGAAGAAGCCATTGGAACGCGACCGCGCCCATACCGCTTTAGTCTATCATATACCGGGACGCTCACGCCACATGCCTCTCATCTTAGCCGTTTATCGCTCAACGACCCGAATCAGATTGGTCATCACTTGCTAGCCCCGTCAGGAGTCCCGCAAACCACACACGTAATCCTACGGTCAAGAAAATGACAATGTAGCGCTCGATAAGCCCGTGTCTCCTAGCCGCGCACGATAGCGTGCTCCCGCTATTTAACCCATCGCCGTCAATGTAGCTCGCCTCCAACTCACACCCGATCCTTATACGCCGATTTTTTTCCCGGAAAATTTAAATCTACGAATTTCGGTATGCTGTTATATCGATCTGTATCATCTTTGTGTCTTTTCTTTCTTATGTCATTTTCTCGAGAATCTGTTGCTCCGATTTCCGCGCGAAAGCTATGTGTTCATTCATTCATGTGTTTGGTAGCTTTGATCTCATGCAGGCATTATCTTCTCTTGGTTGCTAGGGAATGCATCTGAGATACAGTCTGCATTTCGATTAAGATCGGAGCGCACTTGGGATTATCCACTGCTTTGAAATTGAAATTCTGGTCCAGGAGGGTGGAGAATGAGGAATCGTGAAGGTTTAGGGTTTCAGTTGAGCTGGAAAGTGAAGTTCGCTGCTCATATTTAACTTATAAGTAAGTTCATTTAGTAGTGTAGTTGCTGGGCTTTATGATATGGGATGATTTCACATGCACTTTATACCTAAGGAAAGCTTAGATTGTAGATATTACTGTGGTAGATCATTTGCATGATAGGACACACAGATGGATAGGTACATGTATAGATTCATTAGGTTGTTTGGCTAAACCGGAAGTGAAACGAAATGCATGTTCTCTCTAACCAATCTTAGGACCCTTTGCGCAAGTTGTACAATCACAGTTCCAGATGGGATATTAGATAATGTTGTCATCTCCAGCTTCAATGTGGATCGGATTTATGGGTTAACTATAGTATGATTTTCCTATGCAAATATTTGGTTGCTAATTATAATTAACGGCATCTTCTGAAAGGAGAAGAAAATGACTCCCAGAGAAAGTCATGCAACAATTTAAAAGTACATTTCATCCGCTTTCACGTAGTTTTTGGTGTTGAACCTTTTGAAAATTTCTTGCAGGGTTATATTCACAATTCGTTTTTTACTATGAAAATGATGTCAAAGCTACCTGGTGTGATGAAGGAAACCTCTGACAGTGGCATAGATTCATGTCCAGATGATACTGGTTCTGTGGAAGAAATGCCAGAGAACTTAATCTTGTCTAGGCAAACTTCTATAAACCTTGTCCCATTTCTCGGCCAGAGATTTGTTTCCCAAGATGCTGCCTATGAATTCTACTGCAGTTTTGCAAAGCAATGTGGATTTTCAATCAGGAGACATCGCACACGTGGAAAAGATGGTGTTGGCAGGGGAGTTACTAGAAGGGATTTTACATGCCATCGTGGTGGTTATGCTCAAGTAAAGAATTCCGAGGATGGAAAGCTTCAGAGAAATCGAAAATCATCAAGATGTGGATGCCAAGCGTACATGAGAATTGTTAAAAAAGCTGATTTTGATGTCCCTGAATGGCGTATTACTGGTTTCAGCAACATCCACAACCATGAACTTCTGAAATCAAATGAGGTTCAGCTGCTCCCTGCTTATTGTACCATGTCTGCAGATGACAAGAGTCGAATTTGCATGTATGCTAAAGCTGGAATGTCTGTACGACAAATGTTAAGGTTACTGGAGCTAGAAAAGGGTGTTAAGATTGGTTGTTTGCCATTCACAGAAATTGATGTTAGAAATCTTCTACAATCTTTTAGGAATGTCAATAGAGATAATGATGCTATTGACCTTCTTAAAATGTGCAAATACAAGAAGGATAAAGATCCCGACTTTAAGTACAACTTCCAGATTGATGCAAATAACCGTTTGGAATACATTGCTTGGTCCTATACTTCATCCATTCATTTGTATGAGGCTTTTGGAGATGCTGTAGTATTTGATACAACTCATCGTTTGGATGCTTATGATATGATTCTAGGGGTTTGGATGGGAGTGGATAATCACGGGCTTAATTGCTTCTTTGGTTGTGTGCTTCTACGGGATGAAAATACCCTGTCTTTTTCCTGGGCGCTAAAGGTAAAATATTTATTAATTGAAATCCCTTTTTATTTAAGGATCCGACTTCAGTATTATCTTAGACTTCTTGATTATATGCATGATGCCTTTTTCCACTGATGGAAAGTTTTTACTTCATGATGACTAGAATTTAGCAAACTTTTCTCTTTGCATTTGCATAGGAGTTCATTGCAAACTTCACCGATATATTATCTATGTACTTTTGAAAGAAAGGATTGCATATGGCAGCTTTTTTTATGTTCCATGTATTTATCAAACCATTGATTTTTTATTTCATATTATAGTCTACCATAAAATAGGTAACCCTACTTTAATCCATTTTACTCGAAGGAATAGTGAGTTCAGTTTGTGTTACAAATTACAATTATCGCTTTTGTGTTGACCATGTAGCATTAAGCTGGGGTAGCGTGAAGGCCCAATCATGGCTATTCTCTATTGGATCATACCGGTTGTTGTAGTCATTTGATATTGTCCTGCATTTGTTTGCCTTTTTCACTTTCTTAAACATTTATAACAGACATTCTTGGAATTCATGGATGGAAAAGCCCCTGAAACTATATTAACTGATCAAAACATGTGGCTTAAAGAAGCTATTGTTGCTGAAATGCCAAGGACCAAGCATGCTTTCTGCATATGGCATATCATTGCAAAGTTCTCTGATTGGTTTTCTGTTCCGCTTGGATCACAATACGATAAATGGAAGACTGAATTCCATTGCCTTTATAATTTGCACTCGGTGGAGGATTTTGAAGCAGGCTGGATTGACATGGTTGATACTTATGGACTACATGGAAATAAGCACATCATCAGTCTATATGCACTCCGCACATTTTGGGCTCTACCATATTTGAGATGTTACTTTTTTGCCGGAATGACCAGCACATTCCAGTCAGAGTTGATTATTGCGTATATCCTCCGGCTTTTAAGTGCTCAATCTCACGATAACTTTGTAGAGCAGGTTGGACTGTATAGCCCTTTTCTTTTGTATTGTTGATAATGTTATTGATTTACGATGTTTCAAGATTCTATTTGCAGGTAGGTGTTGTCGTTGAGTACAAAGAAGAAACAGGATCAAAGCAAAAGATGCAAAGAAAGGCCCACAAAGTCTCCCTTAAAATGGGATCTCCAATTGAGTCTCATGCTGCTGCTGTTCTTACACCACACGCTTTTAGCAAATTACAAGAGGAGCTTGTATTGGCCCAGCAATATGCATCACTGATGGTGGATGAGACTTATTTCATTGTGAGACACCATACAGATATGGATGGGGGATGCAAAGTCCTGTGGATCCCTCAAGAAGAAGTCATCAATTGCAGCTGCCATTTGTTTGAGTTTTCAGGAATTATTTGTAGGCATATTATCCGTGTCCTATCAACAAACAATTGTTTCAACATTCCAGAGCGTTATTTGCCTGTTCGCTGGCGCGAGGGTACATCTTTGACAAAATCTTACCAGGCTTTTACTTCAGAGGAACATGGAGGGAAAGTACAGTTACTGCAATCAATGGTTTCGACACTTGTTTTGGAATCAGTAGAGACAGAAGGGCGTCTCGATGTTGCTTGTGATCAAGTTGCTGAGGTGTTGACCCGTATCAAAGGGCTACCTGGGCCAGCACGTAGTGGCAATGATATTTATTATAACAGTCCATCTGATTCTTTGATGCTTCCACAGGTTGAAGATTCTGATGGATTTGTCCAAAATTTTGCTAGCGGAAGTTCCAGCGACTCTATAGCTTTGGGGAAGATAAGAGAAAGAAGACCAAGAGATGGGATAAACATCTACAGGAAACGGAGGCGATTCTCAGTGCCCTTTGAGCAGTTTGGACATCATACAAGTGATTGTCCCATGATAGGGGGTGATGACCTGAATGGGGACGGGCTGGGGTTCCTATAGGTAAATTGGAGGAAGCGGGAACTTAAATCTGTATATAACATATACCTTTGTCCTTGTTCATACGCCAATATTTGAGAAAATGTATCAAAATTTTGTTTTCTTTCTTATTTTTCTAGGGCTGTCTCTTTACCTTTCGATCAATATTACAAAATTTGACAATGTAATGAGAAGCAGAGTTGTTAATCCTCTACTTGGTACTGTGGTCAGTTTTTTCATGCTCTAATGCCTATTCTTTTCAAATTGGCCAAATGTAACATCATCAGCGTAACAAAATCTTAGTTCGACAAAACATAATAGAGCTCTCGTGTCTAATTTACCGCATCTAGATTAATTCTGAGGCACCTAAAAGCCCATTAAGCTTTTTGGCTGCAGCAGCCAGTGTAGCCCTACTTTTACAGAAAGCAAATCTGATGTATCTCTTACGGTAGTTTTTAACTGCATCAGGATATTTCTCCACCACATTATTTGATTGAAAGAATTCACAGCCTGGAACAGCAACCACCCCTGCTTTCTTTATTAGTTCCTCCACATATTCCACCTGAATCATCAGACAAGTATAATCAGGCATAATACTGGAAATTCAACTGATTGAAGAACCCCTGAGTGGAAATTTTTGGAACTCAAAAAATCAAGAAGACACTTACATCAGAAAGTAAGGAATCCTGAGGAAGCTCTGCAAATATAAAGAATGAACCTTGAGGCTTAAAAGAAATCTGGAAACCAATCCGAGCAAGCATATTGAGAACGAAATCTCTTTTAGATTCATATTCCTGAATACCAAAAAAAAAAGGTACTAGTTAATAATTACAGAATATAGAAGGAATGGGAAGTCTGATGTTCATGCCGCATATTAATTGCCCTGCATTGACATTTAAACTACTAGAGATAATCATACACAACCTCAGATTGTGTTAATACGGTTCTTAGGACTTACTCTTCTCAATGATTCAAAATAGTCTTGAGGGCTAGAAAGAGCAGTCATGGCTGCTTCCTGGAAGGGTGCTGGAGCAGAATCTGTGATTTTAACATGAATGTTTCTAATTGCAGAGGCAAAGCAAGGTGGAGCAATTGCCCATCCAACCCTCCATCCTATTAAAGAAAACATGACAGTAACAGATTCTATGATAAGAAAGGAAAATTGGCTACCAACTGAAATGGGACAGTCTTATAATAAGACTTCCCAGAACGAGCAAATTCAATAAACAACCCAGCGAGGTACAGTCTTATCTATTACCCGTGACACTGAAAGTTTTTGACAAGGAAGATGTGATGATTGTCCGCTCCTGCATTCCTGAAAGGGAAGCTAGTGATATGTGTCTTATGTTGTCGTATGTGATATGCTCATACACCTGCAGGAAGAAAACAACTACGTCCGTAAGTCACTCAAGTTTGCTGCAAGTTCAATCAACAAATAGCAACATGATCCCATAAACAATTTAGAAATACTTTAAGCATATATTCTCTATTATAAGCTTATTGAAATCTGAGGTGGGAAATTTTTAGGTGTTTCTCTTATACTGATAACAAAGCAACTAATAAGTAAGAAAAGGAGCAGAATACGACTGAGGGCTGTCCAAGGTGGTAAAGAAGCATCCGTAATGATTTCATCCACAAAAAGGAAGCATAGCGGTTGTCAAGAAACTCAATTAGTCATTATTCGACGTAATCATACAATTACAAGCAAAAGATTTCCATACTTCATCAGTTATTGCCAAGCAATCCCTTCTGCAGCAAGTCCCAGCAATAGCCTCAAGTTCATCTTTTGTGAAAACTTTCCCAGTTGGATTGTGAGGACTGTGTTATTTCTTGTCAGTAAGCATCTAAAATCAAAGTTTATGCCATCTTTCTCAAGCATTATCACAGCATGGAACACAAACAAGAAATTATCTTATTTGATTTAATAGTTGGCTCTCATTTTACCTGTTTAATACTACTGCTTTTGTTCTTGCAGTAAAAGCCTTATTGAACTTATCTAGGTCCAAATTCCAGTAAGGCGGATCAAGTTCCACATACACCTGAAGTTCAAATCGTAGTTCCATCGATATCAACCAGTTGTAATAACGTTAAAACAGGTTAGATTCAATTGTAAACAAAGAGCTTACAGGAACTCCTCCAGCCATCCTAATGCATCCATCGTACGGTAAAAAGGAAGGATCGAAAACAATAACTTCCTCGCCGGGGTTTATTACTGAACCCAGAAACAAGAAGTAACATAATGATAAAACAAAATAATACGAAGAAAAGGATGTTGTGTATGTGAAAATAATGATAAACTATACGGTTGAGATTCTGACATGTAATCACATAATGCTCACAAAACAGTAACACTCAACTATCTACAATGCAAATTGCAAACGGAGAAGAAACTCTACTTGCGAATACAGCCGTCGCGAAGGCCTCAGTTTGGCCGCAGCAAATAGCAATATCCGTTTGAGGGTCAACGTCCAAACCGTGCATCTCCTTCATACTTTTCGCCAAGTGGTCACATATTCCTTGCACGTGCCTCAATTTGCAACAGTGACCACAGAAATGAATTCGTCGACAAATACAGGATCTGAAAACCACTAAAACGAGCTACACACATGCTTTAATCTATTACCTGTACTGGTTCAAGTCAGAGTTGATGGCTGAAATGGCGGCGTTTTTAAGGCGAGACGGAGCAGGGAAGTCAGGGTAGCCTTCGGCGAGGTTGATGGCATTGCAACTCTCTGCTAAAAGGGAGAGTTCTTGGATGAGTGAGGAAGTAAATGTCTTTGCCACCGATGACAGCTTATTCTCCATGGAACAACACACTCTTTGAGTCTATGCTCGCCTTCCTTATCCTCGGTTTGGTTTCTGATTCACGTGTTTTCTCTCATGTCTCTAACACCTTGTACTCTCTGTATATCTATAAAAGCAATATGTTTATTATAAAAAATATATATATTATTTTAATAGAATGAAAGTTTATTTAATAAAATTAGTTATACGTAACTGAATTCAATTGCTTATTACATGCCAATCTCAAAAGGAAAAAAAGAAAAAGAAAAACCAAAGTTCTCCTAAAGCCTATTTACAAGACTAGAACTTCAAACTTTGTTAAGGGGGGCTAAGGCTAAGCTCCTCACCACTTAATAGCTAACAATTTTTTTATAATAAATTTACTAAGACAAATAGTTATTTTTATTTTAATCTTCATTTATGGAAGCCTACACCGCTCAACTTCAAATTTGAGGATTTGCATTTTTTTTGGGGCAAACAATCAACAATATGAACAATTTGGAGAGTTTGGTTCCACGTGCAAGAGATGAACTAAAGAATACAGAAAAAAAAGAAAGATAAATTATGGCATGCCCAACATTTTCTACTTTTTTTTAACTAGAAAATTATGAATTCGAATCACGAAAATAATTTTTTGTTAAAAAATATAATTTTTTTTACGTATAATTGATACCCCTCATATGACCTTCACAAAACGAAGATACTAAGAGCGTGTTTATTTATAGAAAACTGTTTTTTTTCATCTTTTAATTTTCATTGAAAATAAAAATTTCCATTTTATTGAAATTTTGGAAAACGTGTTCATTTGTTATTATAAAAAATTATTTTCTATTTTTAAAAACTAAAAAACGTTTTCATTTATTGTTTTTAAAAAACTTGTTTTTTATTATTTTTAGAAAATGTATTTTCAATTTGAAAAATTAATACTTTTTTAACAAAGAAATTTTTTGAAAATAATCTGACTTGTTTTATAAATTACTTTTAAATTTTGAAATTTAAGAAAGTAGTTTTCAGTTGAAAATTTTATAAAATAATTCAATATGAACACAAACTTCTATTTTTTGTTTTCATTAGAATTTTTTTTAAAACAGTCACAGTTTTTTTTGTAAGTGAACACGCTCTAAATTTATTACGTTGGTGCTTTTTTAAGCACCAACAATTATTGGGAATGATTTAATTACTTAATATAAAAATTATAATGAAGAGTTTGCAAATGGGATTTGGTTGGGAGCCAAATAAAATAAAATTATACAACAATAAATAATTCGAGGGGACTAACTAACAAGTAACAACTAAAAAGGGCCGGATTCACGGTGGCGGCGGCTGTACGTTAGACGCTACCGAAGTTCAAATTCAAAAATCAGAGTGGCAGTTACCGTTAATAAACCCAAAATCCAGGCCCACTTTCCAATAGCCTCTGGTAGTTGAAACATGAAACCCTCTTATAATTATAGCGTCACCCCGCATCTCATTTCATTATAATTAAAGCCCCAAATCATACGCTTTCACTCTCTCAACGCTGTGAATCGTCATTCGAATTTGTTTAGGTATTTTTGACTTTTAGCTCTTTCGATACGATTCCGGAAAGTGAAAGATGTCGTTGAGACCCAGCGCCAGGACGGAAGTCCGGAGGAACCGGTACAAGGCGGCGGTGGACGCCGACGAAGGGCGGCGGAGGAGGGAGGATAATATGGTGGAGATTCGGAAGAACAAAAGAGAAGAGAATTTGTTGAAGAAGCGCCGCGAAGGACTTCAAGCTCAGCATCAACAACCACTCACTTCCTCTCTCACCAGTTCCAGTGCCGATAAGAAGGTTCGTTGCGTTGTTTGCTTCTAGTCGTTTTTGGCCAAGTATTGGAGTTATGCGCTTTATGTTTCTCTAACTTTTACCTAGTTATTTGGGTAACCGTTAGATCATAATTTTGTTTGGTTCCTGATTAGATCACTAGCAAGGATTATTGTTATCTTTTTAGAATCTTGCATAGGTATTTGTCTATGCCTGATTTCACTTTGTTGATGCTAAATGAGTCAGGTTGTCTTTACATCATTTGATATCTTTAAGTTCTTCCTTTTAGAATAAAGAAATGGATTTACTGTGTTCCATATCATAGTATAATTTATTTGTGTTGTGGTTTAATTTAGGGAATATGATTTCTTATTTGTTGCACTCGGCTAATTTGAATCAAGCTCATGCCGTTTTTAATCTGGCTGCAGTTGGAAAGTCTTCCAGTAATGGTTGCAGGAGTGTGGTCGGATGAGAGAAATTTGCAACTCGAGTCGACAACGCATTTCCGCAAATTACTCTCAATAGGTTGAGGCCATGTTATGTTCTATTTATCATATTGATGCAGCATGTGTCCCAAAATTTAACTATTATATTTTGCATATTTATCTAGAGCGTTGTCCTCCGATCAATGAAGTTGTAAAATCTGGTGTTGTTCCTCGCTTTGTTGAATTTCTCGGAAGGGATGACTTTCCTCAACTTCAGGTTTCAATTTATTCTCTATGTTATTTTTGTTTGGTTGTACTCTTGTAGATTTATCTAATTTTAACTACTTAGTCCCATTTAACTTTTTTCCTTTGTTGATTGATATGCTTAGTTTGAGGCAGCTTGGGCTCTCACAAATATTGCGTCTGGGACATCGGAGAATACAAAGGTCGTAATTGACCACGGGGCTGTCCCTGTTTTCGTTAGACTTTTAAGTTCACCCTCAGATGATGTCAGGGAACAGGTGCATGGTCTATGTTAGTTTTTTTTTTTCATTTTTAGTGAATTTAAATTGTGTAAGTGCAAGTCCAAGTCCATTGTCATGTTTATATATTTCTTTGATATAGTAAGTGATTCTCTTTAGTTCTTGATCCTGGCCAATTATATTTGGCAGGTACCTTCAAATTGATTAACTGCTTATCAATATTCATCTTACCACTGTGCTGATTTAATCTTTTTTCTTTCTCTCAAATTGCAGGCTGTCTGGGCATTGGGAAATATTGCGGGTGACTCTCCTAAATGTCGTGATCTTGTACTTGGCCATGGAGCCTTGATGCCATTGCTTGCACAGTTTAATGAGCATGCAAAGCTGTCCATGCTGAGAAATGCAACTTGGACATTATCCAACTTCTGCAGGGGCAAGCCACAACCTTTATTTGACCAGGTAAGGGGGATTGATTTGAACTTTTGGATGCAGTGAAATGCTCTCTCTCCTTGTTTGAATTTCTTACTAAAATCTATATGATTGAACGAGCAGACAAAGCCTGCTCTCCCAGCTCTCGAGCATCTTCTTCACTCAAATGATGAAGAAGTCCTTACAGATGCCTGCTGGGCACTTTCATATCTATCAGATGGAACGAATGACAAAATCCAAGCTGTTATTGAGGCTGGTGTCTGCCCCCGACTTATTGAACTTTTACTGTGAGTTAGTCTTATCTTTCAGATGAAAACCTATTCATTTTAGCTATGAAAGCTAATTTGTTCCTTTTTGTTTTAATTTTCCAGCCATCCATCTCCAACAGTGCTTATTCCTGCTCTGCGCACAGTTGGAAATGTTGTGACTGGAGATGATATGCAGACACAGGTACTCATTACTTTACGTATCTCTAAAGACTTCTTTCTGTTGTTTCTCTGTGTATTTTCTTTTCCATTATTTTTTCATTATTTTTCCCTAATTTCCTTCTGGTTATATTTCTATAGGATTTTAGTGAATTAAAATGGGAGGTGCTGCTATTATGAAGTTACACTTTGTTTTCAGGAAAGAGTAAAACAATGGGATCCACGGGGAGAGGGAGAGAATGAGGATTCAGATATGGAATTACCATTCTGGTGTTGGACTAAAAGATTATTGCCTTGGTACTAGTAACTGAAATTGAGAATATAAATAGTAGTTTTAGAGTTTTAAGTTTTAAATTTTTGTCTATTAGTCTTTATGTTTCAAGGTAGCAATAAGGTTTCTGGTTGAGCAAGACAAACTGATATAAAAGTTTATATAACTCCTCCATTTTAGGAAATTGCCTTATATTCCTTTTCTTCCACTTCTAATGATTTTAACTTGGATTACATTTTGTGGATATAGAGAACATGCATATTTGTAGTTTGCATTTATCTGTTGATTCTTTTGATTTTTCTCAGTTTATAATAAGCAATCAAGCTCTTCCACGCCTTTTAAACCTACTGGCAAATAACTACAAGAAGAGCATAAAGAAAGAAGCATGCTGGACAATCTCAAATATTACTGCTGGGAATGTCCATCAGATACAGGTTAGTTTATTAATGTGCCAAAGGCGTCTTTAGTCTAACTATGTCTTTGTGGGTTATCTTGCTTTAAAATTCTGTTGTTTTTCTCCATATCCAACCCAATGAAGGCAAGTATATTGCAATTACACAGGCTGTTATTGAGGCTGGTATCATTGGCCCCCTTGTCCAATTGCTTCAAAATGCTGAATTTGAGATCAAGAAAGAGGCTGCTTGGGCAATTTCAAATGCAACATCTGGTGGCACGCATGAACAGATCAAGTATAGATATCTGTCCACGAACTTCTTTTATAGTTCTATTATTGTGATTTTTATACTTGTTATACGCTTGGTCCATGCATTTGTTGAAAGATATGATTTTCTTTGTGCTTTATAGGTTGCTGGTGAGTCAGGGGTGTATAAAGCCATTTTGTGACCTCCTGATTTGTCCTGACCCTCGAATTGTCACAGTTTGCTTAGAAGGTCTTGAAAATATTCTTAAGGTTGGGGAGGCAGAGAAGAGTTTAGGCAACACAGTAGACATAAATCTGTATGCTCAAATGATTGATGATGCCGAGGGGTTGGAAAAGATTGAGAACCTTCAGAGTCATGACAACAATGACATATATGAGAAAGCAGTCAAGATTCTTGAGACATATTGGGTTGAAGATGATGAAAATGAGCCATTGCCGCCAGGTGATGCTGCCCAATCAGGATTTAATTTTGTTGAAAGTGCTGTTCCTTCTGGTGGATTTAATTTCAGTTAAGGTATGCATCTTTCTTGTTCAAGAATGACTAGTCTGAGATGCTGTTTTTCTGACATGAATGTGGAGTTTAAAGTTGTTTGTGCTGGCTCAATTGGCTTTATAGGTTTGTTGAGGATTCCATTCTCTTGCGGGAGGTGTTGGTCTATCTAAATTATGGAATTTTTTTTATCTTGGAGAATAATGTTTCATACTGTTTATAAGTTGGGATAACTGAACGAGTATACTGAATAATTAGTCATGTTTTCCATAGTTGATTGTCCCACCTTGAGTGGTTTCTATGCCACTGCAGTTCTCCTTCATAAATGCAATTTGCAAACATAGTTATGTACTTGATCTTTAACATCTATGATCCTTTGTGCAGAGAAATCAAGTTAGTGGTGGAATGAAGCTGAGAGTCCAGGTTTCTACTGCTTGAGTTATTGGGCTTTAAGGCACTTGTCTTTGAGCCCTCTTTTCCCCATAAGCCTCTACGTGTGGTTGAATCGATGCTGGTGGATAATGCCGCTGCTCTTCGGTTGTCTGTGAAACCAAGAACTATATCAAATGGGGAATACTAATAGAAGATCCTTTTCGACAGGTCAAAACCACACAATAGTTAGTCTTTCTTTCTTTGTATAAAAAAAACAAAAAAAAAAAAGTCTTTCTTTACTCCGTTTGTTCCTTATTCTTTGCTCTTGTTCATGTTTATTACCGGGTAGATGGGATATGCCTTCGGATTTCACATACATTTGTTTGCTTTACAGTTGAGAGTTGTAACAGTAAAAGGATACACAAACATTGTCTTCGCAAATGTCTTCTATTTCAAATAGGGGATGGAAATTTTTTATTTTTATTTTTCTCAGTTTGGCAGAGGGAAATGTTGGTTTATGAGTTGATATAGAAATCGATTTCTTATTCATATAAAAATTTAGCATTACATCCACCTCCTTCCATTAATAGGCTTGGCAATGGGCCAAGGTTGATCAGAAATTTTTATAAGCTTGAGCCTGGCAATCGTGATACTGAAAAGTTCGAGTCCGAGTTAGGATGGACTACTTGAACCCAAGCTTGAAAATTCTTTTATTTAGATCTGTTGACTTCGAGACAATATGGACTTGGATTCTTTTGCAAAATCAATCCATTAAACCTAGCCATCTCTTGTACAATCCTTGAACTCGGCTTGTTTGAGACGCTGTACACCAAACTACTTTATGGAGTTTCGTTTTATTTCTTTATTCCGTGAACACTATGTTGCAACAATGTTAAATAATACAACTTCAATAGATTTCTAAAATCAGATATGCTAAAAAAAATTAGTAAATGCAGTTGCTAACGAAGTTTCGCTTCTTGTGGAGGTTGGGGGTCAATTTATGATTCATAACTTTCGCTTGAAAGATAGTGTTTGTCATGGAATCCAAAATGTAACGAACTTTCGCCTGTTGTGGAGTTTGGGGGTCAATTTATGGTTTATGTGCAAAGAAAGAGGTAACGGTGATGTTAAACATGCTTGTGCTTCATCATGCGCTTGACACAGAAATATGTTACTGGTGGAGTTTTTATAAAAGTTATTCCAACGACAAGAATAAGTTGGGAGATTGGTAATTGAATGAATCCTTTTTCCTATGTTCTTGGCTTATTTGGTGAGATTTTAGAGACAGTTGAGTGTTTAGTTGCAATAGACAAAATATGTAAACTGTATATGTCTCGATAACAGAAATATGTTTGGTTGCAATTGACATAATAGAGAAAATTGTGTGAATGACTAAAATACCCTTGTAATGTAATATGATTGAAAATATGTAATTAATTAATTATTTTAAAATGAATAATGTGTATTAGTATTTTTTAAAATTGACTCTATAAATAAAGAGTAAAAAAATTGTATTGCCTAAATATTTAATGAAATTAGTCATTGATTTTTTTTCCAACAAGCTATAAATAAAATGAGGAATATACATATTTTATATAATCAAATTAGTATATTTTATTAATTGTATTGATCTTTTTTAATTACTATGAAATCAAATAAGGGAGCTAACTATTTAATAAAATGAGATTTTGAATAAAAAAACTTACAAGTTAAAAGTTATAAATTATAAAAATTATAAACACATTCTGTCCTCTTTTAAAATATCGGGGTATTTTTATCCATTTGGAGTATGTACAGTTTTTGTCACCGTCACTCTGTCTCCGTGACTTGATTAAGGCAGGAACAAAAAAACTCTGTCTCTGTCAACCGAAGACAATCACAAAACTCAGAGTCACAACAACCAAACAACTTCAGAGGGA
>JANIMX020000289.1:4799093-4817033 GCA_024582655.2 Erythroxylum kunthianum | reverse complement strand
GTTTCGTTCGACACACTCACAATCAGGCCCCTATGATGGTGCTCTAATATCAAATGTTAAGAACACTCAGAAGAAATTTAGCACACGAGTTTGAATGAAAGTCCAGATTTTTTTATTAATAACAAACTGTAGGCATATATAGCCTTTTACAAAGAGATAAAATTAAAATAGCAATCCACGTTTACAACATCCTAAAATGTGGCAACAAGCTTTGAAAACACTAACCACTATTTCCTATAAAATAAGACTTATTAACAAATTGAAATAACCAAAAGATCGGATCTAACACAAGTTGGCATACACTCTACAACTTTCAAAGGAATCTTTGATTCACCCACCTTTCACTTCTCATAATTCAAGAAATATGTCTTTGATAAAACATTGATATCCACACAACTACCAGTAGCCATCTGAGAAAGAAGCATGATCGAGTATTATAATAAGGTGATAACTCAAGGAGAAACAAAAGAAAGTGTTACATGAAAAACTATGGTTGAATTACAAAAGAGATTATCAAGGGTTAACCTCGTGGATAAGGGTTTTTGTTTTTTAAGGAGAAGGTGATGTTACATGTAAAAATTAATAAAGGAAACATAAGCACTACAGAAGATGAGAAGAAAAATGACATTAAATTATAAGAAAAAAACTAACCACAATCACAACAAACTCAATTTTTTCGTTTTTCGAAAATCAAGTGAGAGACAACAATTATAAATAAATAAAAACTCAAATGCACTATAACTATGCCAATTATAACATCCAACAACTAACATGTATACGTCTTCCGATATAGAGGACGTATATATTGTTTATTAGCCATTGCAACGGCCATGTTAAGTAATGAACAATCACAAGAATTTTCTGTGCCTCTCTCTACTTCTTTTGTACCTCTCTTCTCTTTACTCTCTTATTTTTCATACTGCTTCATCATCTATTATCGATTTCTTGGTCTAATTTGAGCGTAGGCTATTAATAGTAGCATATTGCTATCCGAGAAATAAAAAAGAGTGAAAAAAAGGAGGAGGAAAAGAAATGGTCAAGTCCTCCAAGCCCAAAAAAACCGTCACGTGATTAGCAACATGTGCCACCGAACAAGGAAAACGCGTAGTCGATTGGACGGTCATATAATATTTGTGACAGACAGAGGCTCCTTGACAATTAGAATCAGGGATAAGCCTGTCAAGGTTATCGATGTATTCCACCCTTATCCAGGAAATTCTTATCCCTAAATTTGCAGAAACATCCCACTGTTCCTGTCCCTATCCCAGGCCTTCCCTATAGTCTCTAGTCGATTTTCAGGTGCGTTTTTATTTACTTATTTTTAGTTCAAAGTCAACGTTGTTGTTTGACCAGATAAATGTGGACTCGGTTCCAATTGATCTTGTACGTTCACCTTTTAGAAATATTGCGATGTCTACACAGTTATTAACGTACTTGCTTGGCTCTTAAGTATTGGGTATTGGGTGCTCAAAATCCTCCTAGTTTTGAAGAAGATACAGCTCGACTGTGTGTGATATGGTAATGGTTAAAAGCAGTTGACTGTGGCGCAATGGAACTGATGAAGTCTATGTTGTTAAGGAAATAACTTGGTTTCACTTGAAAACAGAAACTTTTAAGAAAAATGGAACCTTGACGATTTGCGAATGAACTCGCAAGTTACAGTCATTAATTATCTGAAGTAGCTAAATTCCCATGTAATTGGAAACTTTAGATGATGACGTTCAGGAGAGCTTTTTGATATTTGTATTGCTTTTCTTGATTATGTGTATGGCGGAAGTGAAAAAATGGGAAATTCTGCTAATATCGTGTTTAAATCTGTAGACGGACAAAATGTGTGGCAAAGGAACAAGCAGTAATGATCGCTTGAGAACAATTTGGACTCCTGAAATGGATAGATATTTTATAGACCTCCTTCTTCAGCAAGTCAGCAGAGGGAATAAGTTTGATGATTATTTGTTCAGCAAGAGAGCGTGGAAGCAAATGACTCTACTGTTCAGTACAAAATTCAATTTCCATTATGAAAAAGATGTATTGAAGAACCGGTATAAAACCCTGAGGAATTTATACAAGACTGTAAAGAAGCTTCTTGATCAGCAAGGGTTTAGCTGGGATGGAAATCACCAAATGGTGACAGCTGATAATAGTGTTTGGGATGAGTATATCAAGGTGAAAAGGATTTACATAATTTGTACCTTGCTATGTTTATGGTTTGTATATTTGCTGAAAGTCTTATGAATGATGAATGCAGGTAAATCCAAATGCTCGTACATTTAGGATCAAAACGATCCCATATTATCCTGATCTGTGCTTGATCTATGAAAATAAAGGCATTGAAGAAAAAGGTGAAACCCATGTTCTTCAATGATATTTGATGTGTTGGAAGTCTTGCTTATTTTTCTTTCCTTATATTGATGGTTGGTTATAGGTGAAAATGAACTGCAGTCCTTGCCTCACTTAGTTGAAACTGAAACAGTTGCAGCCACTCAACCGACGAGTCCTGGTGGGGGCAATATTATGGCCCTTCAAGAAAGTAGCGTCGAGGCAATGTATGTGTCAAAGGATGTGGTAGATGATTCGACATCCAAAGAAGTCTTAGATGATCTGCATTGGACCTCATCACATGCAACTCAATCAACAAGCAATCGCACTAGGACGTATTGGCAACCTCCAATGGATCGGTATTTCGTTGACCTTATGTTGGAACAATTGCAGAAAGGGAATAAAGTCGATGGTGTGTTTCACAAACAGGCATGGATAGATATGATTACATCTTTCAATGCTAAATTCGAGTTTGACTATGATGTGGATGTTCTAAAAAATCGTTACAAAACTCTGAGAAGGCAGTATAATGTCATAAAGAATCTCCTTGAAATGGATGGGTTTGCATGGGATGATGCTCGTCAAATGGTGATTGCTGATGATTATGTATGGCAAGACTATATTAAGGTATGTGTGTGTTCGAACTAGAATCACTTTCCAATCAAGTGTACATATTACACAATTGAATAATCATCTAAACCTATGATATTATTATGGTGCAGACACATAAAGATGCAAGGCAGTTCATGACTCGACCTCTTCCATACTACAAAGACCTGTGTATGATTTGCAATGATCATAATGTTGGTGAAACTGGTCACTTCTTTCCTCAATTTTTAGAGCTGGAATATGATGTCCAACCAGGAAAGTTTCATGGTGCATCACAACTTTCCGAGTCTCCAACAACATCAGCTTCCAGTGAACTTAGGATGGAGTCAGGACAAACATGTTCAATACCTAAGAATAACAAACGGCAATCGGGAAACCTATCGAGTTCTGCTTATTCGAAAAAGTTGAGATACAAAGAGATGGGCAAGAGCAGCAGTCTTACCGAGATGACGACCACAGTTCCGTGCTTATCGAACAGAAAGAAGGATGAGAACTCCAACTCCGTCTCAATAGAAGATGTGGTTAAAGCTGTCCAAGCTTTACCCGACATGGATGAAGATCTTGTGCTAGATGCTTGTGATCTCTTTGAGGATGAAATGAAAGCAAAAACATTCATGGCACTGGATGCCAAATTAAGAAAGAAATGGTTGTTAAGAAAGCTCCGCCCCTGAATCATAGATCGTATGTGGATCATGATGCCTTCTTTGGAAGGTTAGTGGAGCTAGGGCCTTTTCGCCACTAGCTATAAGTGGTTCAGATGAGCAAAGAAATTTGAATTGCAATATTACCAGAGTAAACTTTTCCATGAGTGTCATTTGTCTGAAAAAATGTTAACTAAACTCCGTTCGAATAGATCAATACAAGGTTATACGTCGCCATCACCAGGCATTATCTACCAGAGTGACAACTTTCTGATAAAAGTTGTATGAATACTACGCAAGATTGGGATCAGTAACTAACGCTATTCCCATTAAACATATGAGCTACCAATAACGAAATGCAACACGTCTACGCCCTTTTTATCAATCATCTGTTCTAATGGATTACACCAATATGAATTACACTGCTTACTACCAGAGACTACCCTAGCTCCCCTTATCGAGATATACATTCATCAAAGACTGGTGATTGACCTGTTACAATTTGAAGCTAACAATAACGGCCTCTATGTAGAGTTTCAATCATAAACCATCGTCAAAGATAGTGGATAACAACAATCCTTGTGCAAACTCGCTTCTCTTTGCCTTCTCCATACATTCCTTATTGGACATGGGGGTGAGATGAACGTTTCTGCAATCATGCAAATGACCCTGAAGTTATGTACAATAAGGAAAGGATCTTGGATAGGAAACATCTGAGTAAACAAATGATTAAAGCCAGTTTAAGCCAAAGCAATGAATCTTCAGACACTTCAAAGCAAAAAAATGGAGGACATTAGATGTCAAAACAAAGCACAATATAAAATTACCCCACGCCATCTTAGAAAACCTGACAAAATGGATGTATTCAAATAAGATGGCTAAAATTACCCCAAGCCATCTTAGAAAACCTGACAAAATGGATGTATTCAAATAAGATGGGTAATACATGTATTACCTTTTTGCAACCAGTTTAATACATGTTTATTTGAATTCAAGTTAAGCGTTACTTTATTCTATCACATATTTATGGTATATATATGCTTCTTTCAATTTAAAAGGGCTCCAGATGCATCCAAGTCTAGTTCAAATGCCGTTCATAGCTAATTAGAGTGGAACTGCAGATGCTAACAAATGCAATGACAATCTGATCACGTCTCCTTTTCCCCTAACCTTAGAACTAAATACTACCATGACAAAGTGACATGAGTGATTTTATTTTTCTAATGGCATACTAAGTCACTGTGTTCTGCTTGGAACTCAAATTGTTCCAAATGCAAATTCTTTTCACAAAGATTTGTACTTGTATAATTACTGTCTGTTAATTTCTCTTTGTGCTCATAGTAACCTTTATTTCATGGTAACTCAATGGTTTGAGATGGACAATGATGCAGAAGACAAAGTGATGAGGTTTTTTGAACTAACCTTTCTAGCATTTTATCGTTTGAGCTTTTCTCTTCTGACGTTGCTTCATTTGAGCAATCAGACTGTACAGTTTCTGACTTATCAGATGAAGGTACATTGCAAAGGAATGACAGCAGTGGATCGGCTGCCAACTTGGAAGAAGAAACCATAGAGGCTGACCCCCTGACTAGTGATTGAACATATCCATCTTCCAACTCCTTCTTCAGGAAAGAAAGACTTGAATGCGAATCAATTTGTTGAAATTTCAACTTTTGCAAACTGTAATGTCCAGTCAAGGAATAAACTGAAAAGCTCAACTCATTATAAAATACCAACCAAGCACATACCGACAATATTAAATTACTACATACAAATAAAGATATTCAAAACCAACATTAATTATTAAAAGGGAGATAACGCGCAAATCAACTTAGCAAAGGATATCTTGATCATGTCTCCATGTTGTATCTGTATGTGCGCAACCAAATTCACTCCCACTCTTGTGGCACAAACCGGACATGCCTGCAACTGCAGACATTGTCTATTGTAAGCAAATTGAAATGAAAGAGTATTATTGAAACCTAGCCAAGTCCAATTTTTACTGAATGTCATATGAAGATGGCATGCCAAATAAATCACACAAATGCATGTTGTTGAACATGTATAGAGCCAACTGCATAAATAGCACCACTTGAATGGAGTTACTTTAGCATTAGACATCCCTAGTCTCTCTCTCAAGAAAATCATGAAAGGAAAAAAAGTTAACATTTCATTTCAAATACAGCTCCCATGGGAAATCCACCTTTCTCAAACAATCAAGTTCAAATTTCATAGCTTTATGAGCCTATGAATTCAAGAAACTTTGCCTAGGCTCTCTTGCTAATATAATGCTTTTATGCCTGAAATTGTGGAAATATAACAAAAACAAGAACTTAAGCTATAACATTAATTGTATTTTATGAACGTAAATATTTGAAAAGGTCAGGATAAAGGTCAAGAATGGACTATATATGACTGCAATATCCTGCGAGGTGAATACAGCTTGTGAAGAAACAAAAAGATGATTTTATGTCGCTGTGATCCAACTAAGCATATTAAAAACGTGAAATTTTCGATGCAAACTATTGTTCTAACAATTCATCGACTAGAAAATTTGTGTGTAAATCAAGTAAGAAGCTCACTTTTATATTATCCAAAGGTGAAAATAGGTACAGTATGAAATTTTGCGAGAGTAGCATTATAAAAAACACAAAAATCCAGCAATAAAAACGTCCAATAACTCTTTCACGCACAAGCAAGGACTAGTCTAGTAACAGTTATTTCTAGAAATAAGGAGTATCCATGACGAGAGTTCAAGCAAACAATTACCCCAGAATTAGCTTCTAAATGATGCTCGTCATCAATATGGTAGCATAATTCAACTACATCAAAATCGTCGCCGCAAAACGGACAAGGGTACTCGGCCCCTAAATCATCATCTTCCTCTATCTCTATCTCTATCTCTTCGAAATCAACACAAAGATCTGCTTCAAAATCCAGCATCATAAACCCACCAGTAAAAAATCCGCGATCAACAAAACCATCAATCGACAACATTGAAAACACCCAACAAATGAATAACAATATAAAACCCAGAAAGGAAATAAAAATCCAATCTTGAACATACCGGTGAGAGCTTTTATAGCAGATTGATAGCTTCTTGAAGAACCAGAGAGACCGAAGCTCCATGTATCATTTTCCATAACTAAAACAAAATTTAACAATAACCACTCTTCTGTTGTTCGATCAAATTCCTAAAAGAAGTGATGGGGTTTTGTTTTTGTTGTTTACTTTCTTTTTAAAGAGTGAAGAGCAAAGAGCAAATAAAACAGAGGTTAAAGGACCGCAAACAGAAGCAATAAGAGAGATTCGGAGAAGAAACGTAGTAGTTTCTCTCGCCTTCGGTTTGGTTGCAAATTTCCTAATGTAGAAAACTTTATAAAATGACCTCCGAGTCTGACTCTTATTTTATTATCAAAAAGTGTCCATACGAAGACTCAACCACGGCAGAGCAGAGACACAAAGACCCCAGTGAGTAAGTGACCGACCATTCCCGCAGCAAATTTACCTTTTTATCCCTACAAGTCGTTAAATTTTTATGCGTCTTGTCTTGTGGCAACCGGCCTTGGTTGTCCTTGTCTTCTGCCAAACGCGTCGTTTTTGTGACAGAAAGGGGAAAATGAACAGTGCGGCGGTGGGAGCAACAGGGGTAAAGAACAAAAGAGCTAATTGAGTTAATTTTACTTTCCTGTTTCATACAACCTTGTACGTCTTTCAAATGTTATTTATTTAGTTTTCTCTATACTAATTGATGTTGATGATATAGATAAGAGGCGACAAAGGGGTAGCAAACAAATCTGTGTCGACCTTATCTTTTTAACATTACTTCGTCGTGAAGATAAGGGAGAAAAAAATTGCATATTGACTTGATCATAGGTGTGGGTTATATTTCTCCTTGTCTGAAACTTACTTGGAAAGGCAAAGGTGAGCTCAAAATGAAGAAATAGTACTAGATTCTTGGTATATTACAGGAGACATCTTGACATTTAACAAAAAGTGGCGAGAATTACAAGACCGTTTTAACTTAAAATTCCAGTCGTCCAGTCTAATTCCATAATCCATACACTAATACATCACAGCGAAATTAGAGTCCAAATCATGATACACCACCACCTTATAACAGTAAAAGTTCGCAATTGAAGAAGTGCTTAGAAAGAAAATTCTCTTAGAGGTTCAAGCAAATGGAAGTGGACTAATCTCCGCTTGCACAGCCTCTGCATCCGCAGTGTACACACTCTATAACCTTCTCCTCCCTCAGGTTTTTGGGTACTCGGCAAACACATGTTGTTGCGAAGTTGTGATCTCGCGGTTGAATGCATCTTAAGCAGCAGAGACGTTCGTAACCCGGCTGCATTCCATACAAAAACAACCAAATTAAAACACAGATGATTGCATCCACAAAATGAATACCAAGAGTTACAAGTTTAGATTAGGTAGGACAGTTAACACTAACCTTTTTCCACTTAGCAATTAGATTGCGATCTGCATAGCCTTGCTCCAAACAGAACTCGTATAATTCTTTGGATATTTCCTTTCTCCGATGGTAGAGGTCAAAAATATAGCGGCTCTTCTGGTGAGCTATTTTGAAGATAGGCCACAAGGCTTCACACTTTCTTTTACCATCATGTGGATCATTCTCAGCTGTCCAAATGAATTTAAGAGCATTGCAAGCATTTTAAAGTTAAGAATATTAACAGAAGGAACGAAAAAGACATGGAGTACATTATGCTATGGTAGATTGCCAACCTTCTCTCATCTTTCCTTGTAGTTCACGCAGAGTGGGCTCAATAAGTTCCCATCCCTCTGGGTATTTGACACGATTTGTCTTAACCTTTGGCATTGCTTAATCTGCAAAAAGGAAGTAAAGTTCGTTTAAGCCCTAAAACTCTTGATATAAAATCTACAAAAGAAAATTCTTAAGTAGAAGTTTCAGACTGAGAGACATCAGGTAAATCTACTTCCAGACATGCCCATTTCATCATCTTCGTTCGTATCATGTTTTATCCGACCAGAAAAAGGATAAAAGAGCAAAAACTTAATAGTATTCGAAAATCAATTTACCAGAAGACATAAACTCATTAATCATATCAAACCCTAACTAAACCCAAATCATCTAAAGGTTCTGGTTAATGAGCTCCTTTTCTCTTTAACAATGAAGAAAATAAACCCCAAATCATCTAAAGGTTCTGGTTAATGAGGAAGAAAGAAGAAGATCGGGTATAGGTTGTCTCTTCTGGCGGCACAAAGGGAAAAGAATCTAAATTGAAAACGACAACGGAACCCTACTTGAAACTCTACAAAAAACCCCTATGCCGTTTCAAAACTACAAAATGACGTTTCAGAAAGACAACGGGTAAGAAAATTTCAATCAAGAAAACCTAAAATAATTAGGTAAATGCAAACAAGCACATATTAACAAAGGGAATGGAATTTACCTGTCCTTAGTTCAATGGGGTTATGAAATTGAAAAGGGAAACGTTTAATGGAAGCTTGAAGAAGAAGAGACGCACTAAGATAAATATTTCTCAGCTTTGGCTAGATGGTTGTGAGCCGAGAAGACAATCGCCTCTCTTTGAAAAGTAACTATAATTAGCCGAGGAGACAATCAATCGCTCAATTAACTATAATTAGCTGGGATTCATGTAGCACTCGACTAGAAAGAGGGTAACACAGAACATAAATCGCCAAAAGGAGAGGAGATGGAAACTAACCTGCGAGAAGGCAGACGGCGTAAATATAAAGCGATGAAGAACGAGATCAATCCAGAGAAAAGAGGAACATGCTAGAATAATAGAGGATATGGGCAAATGGATGATTGGACATGGAGGGATTAAATAGGGAGGAACAGACCTTTTCCGTCTTCTAATCGGACTTTTAGGTAATACATTTTGTTATTCGATTAGATCTGGTATGGAGTTCTAATCATTATTGAAATAGGATATTTAATTTAATACGATCTTTACAAAATTTAATAACTAAACTTGATCGAATTTTGATAACTGTAGGACCAAAATTTCCTTAGGATTTCAAATTATTTATTTTAATTAGCAATGGTAAACCTACAGCAGGTTCACTACTCGAGGTTATTGGCAACAGTCACTTACTTTCTCAAGAAGTTTCAGACTCCTATAAATACCTTGGACAGGTTTTTCTTCATTTCACCTACTCCTATCTTTTGTTGATTGACTCTCTTTGCATTCTGTCTTCACAGTTAAGTTCTTTCAAATTTCCTAGTATGGATTTCCCATTGATTGCAAAAAAGAAGAGGTCTTTTCCACCTTTTGGAGTCACACCCCGTTCCATTGATGAAGTTACTCTTCTTCTTAGGAAGAGTTTATGTTTTTACCTTCATCTTCTGATGGTAAAACAACAAGCCATACCAAAGATATTTGATATGCACCAGCTCTATAAGTTCGTCATTCTGTTCTTATTTAACAGCATGGATGAAACTACACTCTGGTATCTTTGGTCTCTATTATCGTTATATGTTTGTCCTATTGTTGTGTCCCCACTGCATTTACACAGGCATCTATCAGATCCTAGGAATGAAAATTCCTTAGTATGGACATTTTTGGAATGGTTCCAACCATTGCGAAAATGGAAATCACGACTTAGTGCTCTTCTTTATCGCCATAAATTATGGGATACTCCATGGACGGATAGAACAACCTTTGTTGTTTACTTTATCCACCGTCCTTACTGTCATACACAGTCTGGTTTTTTGTGCACTATCAGTCATGTTCAAGAATGGAAGTATGTTCCACAATGGCCGCAAGCAGCTCCACAAATCATGATAGAGATGTATACATCTCTTGATAGGTTGAATAAATATCAACCTCCTCAAGGCCTTCATTGCACCTCATCAGGATTCTATTTCACAGAATATGTGATTCCTGAACCATGTTTACCTTCTGGTTGGTGGTGTCCCAATCCTTTGAGCATAAATGTTTATGCTGGCCCTTTAACCAGTAGGGATCCCTCTCCACCAAGAAAAAGGCCTCGCACAGAAGAACATAGTTCTCAAGAGCCCATAGGTAGCAGTCCAGTCCATACTGATGATTCCAGTTCAAGTTCGTCTAGCAGTACTACCCGGACTATGACTATTTCTGAAGGACAATCTTCTTGGCAACCAAATTGGACTCAAATCCAACAAAAGGCAGCCCAACTTGATAAGTGGCAGTCCCTAGGAAAATATTTCCCACCTGATCCGAAAATTGACAGCTAAGACGGATAACTATCAGCTGACAGAGTAAAGTGCGTCCTATCTACTTTCGGCGTACAGTATGACATATGCAGTGACGTGTAGAAGATTCCCTCTTATCCGGTGTGATAATAATTATGGGACCCTTGTCTGCCACTTTTTATCTTGTTCCAATTTACTTTATCTTGTTCCAATTTACTTTAGGACTTTTGTGTCCAAGTTTATCTTGTTACTGTTTGCTTTAGGACTTTTGTGTCCAGGGAATCTTTCGTTTGGCAAATTATTTGACTTTTGATGTAAAGAGATATCCACTTTGTCAAAAGTGATATCTTTTGTAAAAAGTTGTTTGTCTTGAGGTTCCTTGCTTCATCTATAAAAGAAAGCCTCTCCTTCATTTGTAATCAGACCTCAGACTACTTTGAGATTAATGAATATGTGTATTTCTCATATGAGTTCTCTCTAAACACCTCTCTCTCTTCTCTCTTATGAAAGCCTTAGTCTAATAGTGATATGAGTCCCCAAAGGAAGGAAGAAGTATAGTGTTTACACTATAGTTTGTAGACAAGTATGCTCTACACTCGCCTCGTATGAGGATCTTGTGTATCAGAAAGTCTGGAAGCGCTAGTTCTTCATTAAGATCTCTGTCGAGTGTATAAGGAAAGAGATCAGACAGTGAAAATTCTACAGCAGAAAAGCCGAGTTTATAACCCGTGAAAGACAAGGAGTGTCGTGTGAGGGTACCCTTTTGTAGGCTGAGTAACTGTGAGAAGTCTAAGCTGGTGATCAATGGAGTTATACTGTAGATTGCAGGTTGTGAAGCAAGCTTTCTATACTTGATATTGATCGTTTGACCCGAAGTTCCGCTAGGGTTAGCCCTTTGGAAGTTATCAACAATAATCAAACAGAAAGACTTGTGAATTTGGTTATCATATACATTTAGACTGTAAATTTTAAGTAAAAACTGGCCGGTGTTAAGAGAACGATAGTTTCATTGTTATAATCAAACTACGGTTAATAAAACTGTTGAAATTTTGGTAAAATATATATATATATATATATATATATTAATAAAATAGAAAAAATATTAATAAAACAATCAATTTATAAATATAGGCATAAAAATAAGTATCATCAACATTTAACAAATTATAATTATCAATCATCAAAATGTTTCTTAAATTTTGAACCAATCCTTAACAAAAACTAGTACCAACCATTAGGCCACCTACCTTTAGGCTCCATTTTGGGGATGTGAAGCCATCGTTTTCTCTTAGCAGGTGGACCCAAAATAGCCTCTCGTCTTGGCGAGAATGTCAACTTGGACATAAGTCCTTTTATTATGCGACTTGGAGTGGATGGCACTTGGTTGAAAGCCATAGTCCTGCGGCTCGGAGTTTGAGGCGCTGCGAAAGATCTGTAGGGGCTAGGCGTGTAGGGTGATTCGTACTTAGATGTGCCAGGCTGAGCCAAATGGTTGATGTCATCAAAATGTTCTGTTAGATATAGGGCGTCTAGTTTATGAACACCAGTGAGCCTCAGGTACCTTTGTTCAAGCGATTCTTCGGGTATGTCTCTGGCTAACAACGGTGATGCACCGCCCCAATTGTTGGTATCGAAGGAGGGGCGATGGGGTGTTCTAAATTCTATTAGCTCTCTTTGCTTCATCCTCCAGTGATCTCTTCTGTTGGTATCTTTGGCAACTTCTATTCTGAATACATACGACCTTTTATCGTCGTTCTTGGAAGTTGTGTAACTAAATTCTAAACATTTAAACTGCACTTCAGGACAAGAATATGGGCATAAAAGTAGCGAAACAAACTATGAAACATTTTGAGTCTGATTGAAATGAGTAATTCACGAATGGATCGGATGAATTTGTGGGAATATCGGATTGATTTTGCGATGTTAACAATAATTTTACTTATAAAGTAGAGATGAAGTACAAAAGGAAGTTTTTTCTTTTTTGTAATTTTCAATAACTTGTACTTGATCGCCGGACGTGAAGTAACGCTCAAAGGTAGGGGCATACGTGCAACACAAGATTACTGTTATAGTCTGTGGGCCAGCAATTATCTGAGAACGAGAAATCTGAGGAAGTCGACGTTTCTCTGGATTTCTAAATTGTTCTTTTGGTTCTGTAATTTGTCTTCTTACTAGCTATATATGTGCTAGTGGCAATAGAGCAGGCGGGATAAATAAAAGGTAAAAAAAAAAAAAAAAAGTAGAAGAAAACATGTACTCATCCAGTCTTTAACATAAATGTATTAGGACTAGTGGACAGATTCAAACTAGTCTTTAACTTGCAAGCATATGTAGCGCGACACCGAGCCTTCATGGATTGCATTACTTCACAAAACACTGATTGCGGGGTCTAAAAGGACTTCCCAAGAATGAACGGAATTTCTTTACCATTTATTACATTCTCCCCAGACTTGTAGAATAGCGAAAAAGGTAAGAGCAGTGAAACTAGACGTCGATTATATTTTTCCTACATTATCGCATTGTTTATCGGTTTTCCATCCCAACACAAACTATTCCTCTCCAACTTGGCAGGGAAATTTCTCTGCATCACCAACCAGTTACCCCAAAAGGCACGAGCTTATATAAAAGTTAACCTGAGGCCCCATTGAACACATAAATTTAGACCAAGGATAACTATTGATCGAGGGCCACTAAGTCATCAACCTCTAAATAATATTAGTATAAGACAGAGAGAAATGAGACTACTGTATTTATTCTCTCTAAGCCTAGAGACATAACTTTTATCATATTGTTCATACGAAATTGATAAGCAATAGTTCTTTCACTCTTAATAAAGATTTATGGTTACTCGTAATTTTATTGACTAAAATTATATAGCTATTGTTAAGTTATAATTTTATGTCAGAAGTTAATTAAGATAATTCATTTTTGCATGATGAACTTATAATTGAAAATTTTAAATTAATGGCACATTAGACAGGGATAAACTATGTGTGTGAAACTTAATTTTTTTACAAATTAGTAATAAAAAGGCACAATAAATATAAAGAGAGCAAGGGAGAGAGTTCACAAAACATATTTATAGTAATTCGATCAAATAACTATTTGCCAATATCCACTCCCTAGGTCCATTTAGAAATTCATTCTCTTTCTTTCAATAGTTGAAGAGGAACTCGCCAATATCTACTTTGCCATGGTTGAAAAGAAATCTTAAGTAACATGAACTATCATAACTTGAACTTACAATCAATTGCATAAAACTAGTGCCATAACTTGATCCAACTCGATCATTCTCTGCTCACACCAATGGTCTAAAGGCTTGTTTTATGCTCACACATATATGATACACTTAAAGTCTCTTAATAGTTCATGCAAGCTGTCTAGCATGCCAAATATACTTTTCACGATTCACTCATGACCTTTTATACTCATAACCCTTTTTCCTAGTCTTTAGGAATAAAAACTAGCTATTAGAAACAAAAACGAAATGTTATAAACTATTCCTTAGAAAAAAAAAACTACCATTACAATTTAATAGTAAAATATAAAAAATTTAAGTACTCAAAGCCAACCCATTGATAAAATTTGGCTTTAAAACATGTAAAATTCCTTTCCAAAATATGTTTCCATTTGACTATGAAAGATTTATTAATTAAACATACAATATGTAACGCCTATACAATGTTCAGCTCCTAAAACATTGAAAAAACCAAGACAAGAGCTAAACAAAATTTACGTTGATTTGTTACATATGAAATGCTTGATTCTTCTTTGTTATTGGTTCTTCATTTAAGTTGACTTCAAGTCTTTTGACTCATGCACCTTTGTCTTATTCTCCGTGTTCTTCTCTAAATTGCATAATTGATTTAGTTAGCTAATTTGAACACTTTGTCAGGAACTTAATCTCTTATTTATTAATTTATTTCATTATAATTTAGTTACTAATATAATCAAAAGTAAATTCGCTGATAGTAACATAATTTTTTTATTATCAAAATCATATATTATAACTTCACTAGATCGAATAATCTCTTCTTTTTTAGGATAAAAAATATTTAAGGGTATTAAGAGTAAAATAGAAATATAACACTTATGAGTACATTCCCCCTATGTCCAAGTGATATGTAATTAAATACTTCCCCTTAATTCATGCATATAAAGATCAAGTTTCAATATCACCACTTTCTTTGTTTTTATAACATTAAAAGGGTGTCAATTATATACAGCTTTAAGCAAAAAATGGGAAAAGTGAATAAACCAACTCTCTTCTTTTCCTTTTAAACATCTTTATCGTATATGCAAAGTTCTCATCAAAGCATTCATAATACTAAATGAGCAATTTTCTCAATGCCCATGTACAAATTTTAAAGTTATCCATCTTTCTTCCACTAGGTATATGCAACTATACTTTCTCCCATTTGAGGTTATTGAGGTTGGCCTTTGGCATTATAATGGCTTACCCATTTTTCTCCAAATGTGGAATCTAGGGATTAAATTGGATGATGTGAAACAAAAACAAGTGCTTATATGGGTGAATTTCAATTAAATTCCTCTTGGGTATTGGTCCAAAAGGGGCCATAGTGACCTAGCAATCTTTATAGGCAGGCCACTATGCATGGATAAGGCTATAGCCTTATGCAAAAGAGTTAGATATGCCCGAGTGTGTATGAGTATTGATATGAAATAAAAGCTACCAAATGAGATTCCACTTCTTAGATTAGGGAAAGGGGACAACATAGTTGAGGATTCCATGAAGGTAACATACCAAAGGAGAGCTTCCCTCAAACCAAAAAGGAAAGCTTAGGGATTAACATGAAAGAAATTTAAGAGGGGTGACTATACTGAATTGATGAAATAAGTGTTGAATACTAATCAAACTCGCATGAGATTCTTCGGGAGGCTCCTTCAGGGGTCTCAAGTGAACAATCTTAAGGACCCTTAGAGTTTGATTTTAATCCTAACTTAGCTTCAAATGTTAAGGCCCCACCTAGTCCTTTGTCCCAAAAGATTATCACATTTTTTGAAACTAGAAAACCTCCCTTAACAGGTCCACAGGGTCCTGGAAAACTGATCCGCTCGAAAACATATTACTAAAACAGAAGTGAATGCTCCAGTAAGTGCACTAGGTCGAAATCAAGTAATATAGTGATGGTAGAGTGTCGGTCCCATGAGGATTTGATAGATTACTAAACCTATACTAGCTTTGGTTAATATCTAGGAAGTTGAGAACTGATGCTTTTGTCGCTTAACTAAATTAAAAGAACTGAATTAAATCTAGAACAAAAAGAAATCAAATTATGCAACGAAGATTTAATGAATGAAGAAAAGTGGGGACTTAGAATTCACCTTAGTAATGCTAATCAAATTATTGTCAAGTTATTAAATTAATAAATATGTGATTATCCTAAGGTAGCAACCGTTCTTCTCAATTAGGTTTTGCCAATTGATTGAGTTACTCCACTTAAGAGTTCATAAAACGCATTCATTTAGATGCATCACATGCACACATATACATAAATCATGTTTTAAAATAATGCATAAACTTGATCGACTTATTCTGGGTATAATTGTTTTTAAGTGATGTTTGATGTGATCGGTTTTAAACCATGTATAGAATTGTGGTTTTGATGAAATTGCAATTATTGAGATTGTGGAAATTGGTATTAAATGGTTGAATTAAATGAGTGATTATTGATTTGATAATTGAGAAATGTGTTGAAGTAAAGTGTATCTAGTATAAGAGCAATGTGACATTGTGGGTTGAATAGGCCAATAAGAGTGTGATATGTGGCCTAAGCAAATTGATGTCAAGAGGCCCAATAAATTAGGCCCAAGTATATGTGTACATGTATTTTTAAAGTGACTACATACATAACTACATGTACAAATACAAGGTTACTATATGGAAGCCATTTGGGAGTTGACATATGGAAAAAGGAGTCTTATATGGCATTAAATGACGTGAACATGTATTCTAAGAGGCATTTAATTGCTATACGACAAAAAAAAAGTAGAAGAAGTAAATATGTGTGTGTGTCATGTGTAAGGATTCAGCTCATCATCTTGCTTGCTTCTTCTCCTTCATTTTTGTAACCTAGCAAGGACAAAGAAGAGAGAAATTTGTGTGTGGTTTCAAGAAGAGAAAACGTCGGTGGTTGAAGAAGGAGAAAGAAGAGTTAAGAATTTGTTTGAGAAGGTTAGCTCTTTATGGTCTTTGCATGTGTTTAGTTCCATTTTCTCCTTCTTCATAAACATTTTCTACCATTGATATGGAAGAATGATAAATTGATAGTGGTGTAGAGAGAAATATTGGAGAGAATTTCATGTGTTTTTGATGTGATCTTGAGTTGGAAGAATTGAATGTTAGGTCAAAGTTCAGGATTCATATTCATCTTCATTTTCTAACCTGATTTACATGTATTCGGGGAACAAATTTGGGGAAGCTTAAAGAATACAAGTTGTAGATATATGAGTTAATTTGATAACTGCAAAATTTTAGGACAAAATATTGAGTTTAGCTAAATATACGAGCGTTTTACTAAATCTGTGCATGTTAGACCACCTAATTAGGAACTTTGAGGTTGGAAGAATATTTGAGGATTTTAGAGCCTAAATTAGATGAAGCATAAAACATGAAAAATGTTTATTGATGTATTATGAACGTCCCTGTGAAAATTCAGAGTTAAAAGATGTCTTGACAATGATTTATTGCGATTTTGGTATGGAATATATGTAGAAATGATGTCTGGAAATGTTTGAAAGTTGTGGGTTTTGGCTGACATGTTTTGGTATTTTGGTGATAAATTGAGCTAGAAATATCCAATTTAAGTGAATCTTGGTATTTTGGATAACTAGAGAAATAGATATTGAATTGTTGTGCAGAACCCAGAATTTAATTCTATCTCTAAATGCTTCAAAAATCTGATATAAGAATGTCCAAAAGTTTACGTCTTGTTTTTGGAGGTTCTGTAACCCATTTCAAAGATCATGGGAATGAGTCCACGATCATAGGAATGAGTCCACGATCGTGGGTCTTGATACCTGAATGCAACTTTGAAGGTTTAGGTTGTTTGGAGCCTCTGCCGACCAATGGTTAGTATTTTGATGATATCTTGAGTTGTAGATGCCCAAATGAGACGGTTTTTATTGCGTTGGAAACAAGAGACATAAGGTTACAACTCTTATCAA
>JANIMX020000289.1:3926913-3942832 GCA_024582655.2 Erythroxylum kunthianum | reverse complement strand
GAAATGGCAAGGTCGACGGGTTTTCCTTAACGTCAATGTTCCTCAATCTTTACGCGGTCCCTAACCGGAGAATACTCGAGAGAGGTTCCATCGAGCTTAGGGACCAGGGGTTAGCTCACTCGATATAGGTGTTAACCTAGATCAATTGGAACGCCGATTCAATTCCTAATTTCAATTAGTTTAGGATGTCAATTCAGTCGTGAGATATATACCGAGCATAATTCATTATTTAGGTGAATTAAGCACCGTCAACCTGTATTTATTTCTCTTCTCACTCTTAGTGTATATTAGTAATTAAACAACCTCCAGTTTTTATGGGCAAGACAACTAACAAGATTTAAAATGAGTATCTAACCAGTCTCTAGAGGACGATATCCGTGCTTACGCACACTTTATTACTTGAAAGACCCGTGCACTTGCGGAATCAAAGTGACTAAGTCAATATCCGATGTTCAGACTCCACCACTTTTATTAATTTAGATCAAGTTTTCGGTAGTGTAAAACCGAAGGCTTGTAGAATTCAAAGCATGAAAAGTCACAAGTTCAATACCCAAGGGTGAGGAACAAGATAGAGGTTGCACAATAGGATGTAAGGTGCTATATCTTAAAAGATTAATAGGAGTTTAAAGTTAGAAGTCACACATTTTGCATACACGTTCGTTATTGATTTATAAACAAGAACTTATCAATGAAAATTTTGGGATTTAAAAGGGATCATATATAAGTTTTCTGTTTTTTTTGTATCCTGCATACTATATCCTTGTAGCTTGGATTTGGGATGTCCAATTGAGATATATCTCTAATTTTATTCCATATTTCTTTAGTGACTCTATAGCTAAAGAATAAGCGTTTAATTATTTCTAGATCCTTCTTGCAAATAAAATATGTAGAAGGGGTATTTAGGAATCCAAATCTGTTTAAGGTAGGGGCTCAATTTTTAATTAGGAGCCACATGAAAAAAACACACCTTAGAGAGTATGTTACAGCTCTATACCAATCTCCATCCTTCCATTTTTGAACCTTTGTCTCTTATTAATTCCTTAGCAAAGTCATTAGTATATCCACCAGAACTATGCCTAACCATATGTATTTACCTTATCTTATATGGTTCATTTAATGTTCTAGTAAATACTACAACATATCTTCAGGAAATATTTGCTATTCATTACTGCATATCTAGATTTTAACTTTAGAGTTTAAAGGGATCTACTATTGAGAGATAACAACATAATGATGTATTATATTAGACCTAGCTTACTCCAATTGTCATAGAAGAGGGAGGCAATTTTTCCATTTCCAATTCTACATTCGAGGTGCCCTCCTAACTCATCTTTTAGATTTAATAAATTTATAAGTAACCATAAAAGGGAGGCACTTATCTTCATCTCTCATGTGGCTCTACCATTCAAAATATATGCCTCCATCCATTTGACTCATATAGAAGTTTTATTTTAAAAAATGAATCTCAAAGCCTTTTCTTAAGTAATGCTTTCTTTCTAGTGCTTATTTGGGTACTACTAAGCCCCCTTTCCTTTTAGTGGTGTACATGCTTCCTACCAGGAAACCTTAGAAAGGATCCTTCCTTCTTTCCTATGCAAAGGTTTCTTCTTAATAGCTTTTTTTAGTAAAAGAATAATTGTATTAATATAGAAAGAATTGGAGGTACATTCTCATTACAAGGGGATTACCCTTCCATCTATCTCATGTCCGCGTGTAGCAAAGAAAGCTTATAAAATAGTTTTTAAATATTCAAAGAGGAGACACTAGTAGAATGGAGATAGAGAGGATTGCATCTTCTTAATAGCTTTTCTATGTCCCTAATCAAACTTTTTGAGAGAAAGAAGTGTGAATACCATTATAACTAATTCATGATTGCCTTTATTAATAAAATTCTCCCTATTTGGGATAGTGTTTTGATTATAGGGATACTATCCCCAAACAAGTCTTTTTTGTAGATATAAGGAGCCATAGGTATTTAAAGGGCAGATTTAGTATTTAGAGACCTGAGATATTTGACAGCCATTAAGTTTATTTTCATATATGTTGTTTATAATATCCCAATTTGTACCCTAGTAAGAACATGCATGACATGTTTTAAAATTTTACTTCTGATGACCTGACACGCCCAGACAAGACTGACATGCCCAGAGTTAGCCGTGTTGAACCCATGGTTGTGTTATGCTTGATTGGACACGCCCAGCAGACACGGGCGTGTCACTTACAAAAAATATAAACAACAATGTTTTAATTGGCTATAAAAGGGGTTAAACCCTAATTATTTTCAGAACATGCATAAGAGAGATGAGAGAAATGTGGGAGAGAAGCTTGGAAGGAAAGGAAGGTGATTTTGGTGATTTTTGCTTGGAATTTGGAGGAGATCTTTGTAAAAGTGAAGAAAGAAGCTTTGACATAAGGTATGAAAAGTTTGATTTTTTCTCTTTGTGTTATGGATTTTGGCCAAGCCATCAATCCCATATGAAAGGGGATGTGTTGAGCCATTCTTGGTGTTAGAACCTAGTGAATTTGATGGTGATTTGCATAGAAATGAGTTAGGTGAAGTGGATTGTGAGTGTAAGCTAACTTGTGAATTTTTCTTCTGACTATTGTCTGTTCAAGTAGCTATAACTTTAGTTGTGGTTATCCAAATAGGACGATTTTAAAGGCATATGAAACTAGACATGTAGGGCTTGAATTGTTATGAAGAACTCTAAGTTGAATTCTATCTCTAAGTGGTTCGAATTTTGACTTGAAGTGTGTCCTGATTTTCTGTTTGGGTTTTGAACAGTCTGTGGTATTCTGGTAATATCTCTCAGAATACTGAACCAAATGGAATGAACTTAGTTTCAAAAGAAAGCTACGACAAAGAGGAAGAATTGTTGAGAAGAGCTTATGGCCTAAAAATTGCAGTACCTAGGTGAAATGTATTGAACACTTCAGTCTTGTGATTCTGCCATGTGATCTAGCGAGGGTGTTAACCGTTTGTGGTATTATAGGCATATTTCCTAGAATAGTGACATTTAGATTATGAATGAAGTGTCATTGGCAAGTTAAGAGAACGAGGAAGAAGTTCCATGAAGGGCTTATTGACCAAAAGTGATAGTAGTCATGTGAAAAATGTAGAGGAAGTTAGGTTAGGAAATCTGTCCCTATTGTGGACAACCTACAATTATTGGGTATATCTCCCTGTGTAATGAACCAAATGGTATGAATTAGGTGTCCTTAGAAAGGTGAGACATAAAGGGTTAATTGTCTAAAAGGCACCAATGTCTAAAAATCTCATTTGCACCTAGAAAATGACCACTAAAGTTAGGACAAAAAAATATGTCCAGTGAGAGAGGGTAAGGTTGTTTTGATCTAGGTTTCTTCTTTACATCATAAAGCATTAGGATTGCATTTTAGCATTATGAGCATGTATTTGTGATATTTTGTGATGTGTTAAGCTGTGAGAATTATGTGAAAATGAGATGTGATTTCTTTTAGCCTGCCGAGTCCTAGTTGATGGTAAATGAGCATGCCTAGAAAGGTTTGCAGTTGCTCGTGTTACACTACAGTATCGAGACTTCAGTCTCTCGTGTTTGTTACCTCTAGTAACTTGTGATATGAGACCTGTTATCCACTTCAGTTTTAGGATGTGCATGCTTATGTGAGTTTTCTAATATGTGAAAATGTTGCAGAATGAGCATAAACATGTTTTCTATATATGTGTTATAATTTTCCACAAAGAGAAAGCTTAGCACAGTGATTTTTTCTCTGTGTAGGTCAAAGAGATTAAAGACTCTAACCAGGGACACGCTACACTGCATAGGCCAAGAGTTTTGTTTAGTGGTCAAGTTGAGGCAGCTTGTGTGTATTTTTGTACATTCTTTGTAACTGGTCTCGATGACCAAACTTGTGAACAATGATTATGTTTATGTTATGAATATGATGGGATGTAATTTCCCTTTTTGTGATCCAATGCATATGTATTTTTGTGAATGAAATGAAATAGGATTCCTTTTTGAATCTGACTTATGACTTTTGTTGTGTTTGTTTATTTGTATGATTGTAATTTATGTGTATGTACACTTGTGACATCTGCGTATCCTCCCAGGGGGTATGTGGGTGTTACAATTTGTGGTATTATAGCACGATTTAGGCGATTGTGGGCTTAAACCTTGTGCTTAGGATGTGTCTGTGTCTAGTATTACATGTTTGAGTCTAGCCTAATGCGGTTGTCCCATGATATTATTGTAGGATTATGGAGCGTTCGTATGAAGTGGTAGACGAGGTGGTTGAGACCAATGTGCCTGAGCGTTGTTGGGTGTAAAACCTCTAACTAGTTTTACGCTCAAAACCGCAAGTATATGGGTGCAACTTGTAGTAAAGAAACGGATATCGATCCACAGGGAATGATTTAAGACATCTTTTTACTTTGGGATTAATATGTTCAAGAGCAATGTGGGATTAGTAAAAACAGAGAATAATTGTGAACTAAAGCTGGAAATTAAACAGCAGAAGATTCAAACCGTCAATAGCATAAAACTTCATTTCCTTGACAGAACATTCTTTGTCAATGCCATGAGTAACTAAAGTCTGCAATATTTCATAATTAAAAGAGAAAAGGAATTTACCATCCAAGGCTTCAGACAAGGAGGATGAAAAGTGTGCTTGCATGGCAACTCCTGCATCTTGTCATCAACAACCAAATTTTCCTTGCAAATTGCACACTCTGCATCTGGTCCTAGCTTAGATAAAATTTCCTCTATGAGAGTAATGATGAGAAGATTTGCAACAACCTCTTTACTAGCAGGAGGGATTATATGTTCTGGATTCGCAGTTTGACTCTCCACTATCGCCATTAACTCCTTCACCCAAAAACATGTTTCATTAATTAAGTACCATCATATCAGCCATAAAAGATAATTATTCAAGGAATTGAAAAGGGTGTATCATTCTGTTTGACATCTACTAAAGTCCTAGGAGCTGATTCCTTATCAGAATAAAAGATAAAAGATAAGCTGGGATCCAGAGAAGTTGGATCCCAGACTCTATTGACACGCCACAGGTACAGAACTTGACAAATGATACCAACTAATTGATAGTTTCAAATTTTCATTTCATACCATAAACAAAACCATATAACTACATGAATGGCTAATGAAAATAGCAGGATTTCACCTCCGGGATGTGATCATCAAGGTTATTCACAAGCTCTTCAAGCAAGTTTGTAGCTCTTTCTGCTCTGATACCGTCATACTCAGGATTACTTGAAGACTCTGCCATAAGCGAGCTAAGAGAACTCATGAGATTAGATCTCACCAACCATGGAGGCAATGGAGGCTCAGGATCCACAGTAAGGTGTCCCTCGAAAAGATATCCTAAATCAAACAAAACACAAACAACAATCAGACCGCAAACCACCAATTTACAACAGTTATAAAACGGGTTTCTCCAGAATTCAACCTCTATCCATCGACCTCAAGGATGAATCACTAACAACAGGAGGATTCTCCACTAGTTCCAAATGCTCCTTAGCTTCAACAATACAACTCTTCAAGTATTCCTTCTCAGAAGAGTTAAGTGTCAAAGTCTCAGCTTCTTCAAACAACCTCAAACCAGCAAGCCAGAAGCCAGAAGCAGTGTACCTCGTCTTCAAAATCGTCGCCACACGACAAACCGCAGAATAAAACTGAAAACAACCACAGAATCACAACCAATCCATCAATTACAATTTCTGAAGAAAAAAAGGCAATCAATACCCAGAAACCAAAATCCAAAAAGATTGAATCTTTTGAATAAATCAAAAACTAACCGATTTTCTGAGTGAAGGTGGAGCAGAGGAGTAACGATCACGGAGAAGAGATTTGATGGAGGAGACAGCATTCTCGAAATTCTGTTTCTTGCCGAGTTGTTTAAGCAAATCCTGTAACTTCTACTCCAATAGTTCTTGGGAGATGCATCGCAGAGGAGAGTCGAAGCTGAAGGAGCGACACGGAAGTGAGACGATGCTACAGATGCGTCGTAAAGGGCGGTGAGAGCGACGACGTGCGGTGAGAGCGACGAAGGACGGTGACAGCGACGAAGGGTGGTGAGAGTTGAGAGGGGTGGTGACAGCGATGGAGGGAGGTGAGAAGGCGAGGATAAATCAGTCTTCGGGTGGAAATTTTTTTACAGAATAGCTAAAGACATGTTTTGGTAGTCTTTAGCTATTCTGTAAAAGAGAAGAATGCCTAATCTTTATATTAGGTATTCGGAATAATTTAAACTAACCAAACATAGGAATAGAGTTATTTTAGGAATAGACCAGGAATAAAATATCTATTCCTGTCAACCAAACATGCCCTTAGACTCCAAATGAGCTAGTATTTCTTGTGTAACCATCTCTATAATAGTTGTAAAGTTTCATAACCCGTTTCGTAAACACTATTAAAGACTGGACACTTATGCGACTATAGTGGTTGAGATAGGCCGATTTTAGAAATAGTTCAAGTGAAATGACATAATAAGGTAGAATTAACATTTATATTTTTATTATTTTATATAGTAATCATGTTTTAAAATTTAAATGATCTTAAAATTTGAAAAATAAAATATTTTATATTTATTCTCTTCTGTACAAGACATATTCATGTCTGTTGGAAGATTGCGACTGCTTCTTCAATCGGCATGTGTCACTTTGCATATGCTTTCCTGTTTTAACGATTAAACGACACAGGAAATGAGTCTCAGCTGAGAGCGTTGAATTGGAGACGTCCTCACAGTTGAATCTCATTAGACTTTTATGTTCCGCTCACTGGTCGCTTGGCAACAGTAAACCTATTTTTCTAAATTGGGGTACAAGCTTAAAAAAAGAAATATAAGACAAATTATTTATTTACTAATCGTAATTTCTCTAAAAAAATTAATGTTCATGATCAATTATTATAGTGATAAAAAACAAGAAATATATTTTTACTAAAAGAGAGATTTAGTATATTTTAAAAATTATATATGTTATTAATTGTATCACCAACTTAAAAATATACAAATTAGCCAAAAACAAATAAGAGTAACATTAACTAAAATTGATCTTTTAAGTCAAAATCTTCCATCGAAACTAAAATAGTAATTAGGGTTTCCTAAATCAGAAATTAAGGACAACTAACTCTTTGAAACCCAAATATGACTGATGTCTTCTAACTTCTCTACGTTCTATTCGATTGTCAGCCCAAACCTTTTCATTGATTAGGTTTAGGGTGATAGATTCCCATCGTGAGATGACATCATTGTAAAGCTCAATTTCATCTGGTAAAATTAACATGGCTCCCATAGTTTGTTGAGCTGAGGGTAGAGTCCATTGCTGATTAAAAGTGCGTCCATAAGCTGAAATGCTATTGTTGTCCTCCCATATATATTCACATTTTTCCTGTTCTTCGGGTAGGAAAATTTAGGCATTGTCTATTCGTTCTTTGCTTTTAATGGGTCAATATATTATGAAGAAATCTCAAAGTCACCAAGTTTTTTTTAATTGATGGCACTACATGAAAATTTTCTTTTCGTATTTCTTGAACTCCTGGTTTAAAAAATGTCGTGATTTTCTTAAACTTTCTATACCTCTTGTCCATTTCTCAAGATAGGGTATAGCAGATATTTGATCCCAAACTCCAGAAATTTTACAATAATTGAATTAATTATAGAAAATAATCATATTGGTTATTTTAGATTTATATATTTGATTGTTTATTTATAATTTTATCTTTTTTTTAGTTAATGGATGCGTCGCAAAACATCAATTGTGTCTAAGAGGTGTTTACTTCAAACGAGGTTAGATCATGACATTTTTTCTAACAATTATATCTTTAGAGAGGAAAAAATATATTTTTTCTTTTATCAAAGATTTTTTTTTTTTTTTTTGCGTTTTATTGATGTCGTCTATACTATATAAACAATAAGAAGTTTTAGCTTGGTTGTTCGAATACTATAAACAATAACAATTATATCTTTAGAGACTCGTTTCTTTTATCAAACGAGTCTCGCCAGACTATACTATCGCTTGGTTGTTCGAATACATGGATGCTGTAACGTAAGAATCTAGGCTATCAATGCTTGTTTTAGCTTTTGAAAATGCTAAAAATTTACTCTATTGGAGTAGGAGGAGACATCTTTTGTTTAGGGAATTTGATCAACGTCCCCCAATTACAGCGATGCCCCCCAAACAATATTCACATGACACGATGTTTGGATCAGTTTAGAGAATCATTCCTATGTCCACCTTTGACAACCAAACTTCAAGCAAAAGCAGCTTAATTTTCATTACTATCGTACCATCTTTGTGTTAACTTATATGGAAACAGGATGTCCACATTCCTTTTAGTTACCTCAAACAAAAGCTACACCCCGCCTTGCTGATAGTCTCCAACAACTCCTTACAACTCAGGCTATTGTTTTTAATGGAAAGAACCATTGGTAGTATGATGTGATCCACATTGTTAAGCATTTAAACCACCGTGACAGAAATTATTATTGAGAAACTACTTGCTCCAAATCATATTCAACTTCAGACATTACTGTACAGATGACTCAGTGAAAAACTTGTGTAGACTGTCAGTTTTTATTCCATTTGAAAAAGAAACCAATTAGCAGTCTATAAAGTGAATTGCTGTAGTTATGAGCAGTATGAATCAAAAATTAATTAAAAAAGGAAAAAGAGCTCACCAGATATATCTGTACAAAAACATGTTACTAAACTTTCAGCAACTCCTGAAAAAGAAAGGTGAAAAAGAAAAAGGGTGAAGGTCTCATACGATAAAGATTACAAGTGGGATATGAATTTAAAACAGCAGTACTAAATGCAATCCACAAAGATAACATAATTTTGTTTCTTCTGCTCACAAGATTAAATAGTGATAAGAAAGCAATCAAAATCATCCTTGCCTCGCACTTTGACCATAAGCTCATATCAATTTTATGTTAGGATATATCACTGCATTTTCTGCCACAAAGTGATTAAATTTAGCTTCTTTACTGTGACAACATTCTAGCTGTTGACAAGAAACAAGCATTTCAAGGCCCTTCTTCCATATCCTGCTACATATTACAGCTTTGCAACTAATTCTCAGCCATAAATTAATATCCAGAATCCAGGTTCTCAAAATCAGTGTATGGTTTATGGCACAACTGCAGCTAGGCCAAATTTGAAGTGCTTGGTCCAAATTAACTCAACGCCAGAAAAATGCCCATTGATCCATCCATATAAAAACAATCAATTTCTTACACTAGCATAGGATCAGGGGATTGAAACTACCTATTCTTCACATGAATCTGATCATGATAAGCTTCCACTCTAATTTGTACAACTGCTATAGTTACCAGGAATCAGCAGATACTAAGTTGCATTTATGCATTCTTTCTTATCCGAGAACAAGCATTAGAAATATAGCAATATTTTTGCATCCAAGACAGTAATTATGATAGAAGTATCTCTGAAAAATATCCACACTTATGTCCCATTCAATCAGTCAGAATAAGAATGATACCGTTTCTTTTTGTTTATAGATAGTCTCAATCTTCTTTATATATCCATCTATGAGCTTCTGCAAAAGAATTACAATAATTCTTGAAATCTAATAATATGGTAGAAGTGATTCTTCACAAACTGAAAGAACAACAGACAACATCGAAGAGACAAAGATCCAAACAAGTAATGATCCAAACAAGTAATGACATATGTAGGAACCACATGTAAAACGAGAATTAAATGTGCAATTAATTACCATGTTACAACTTCATCAATTTATCCTTGTGCAAGTACACATTGCGAATACCAATTTACCCTAAATACTTGCCTCTCTCCAGGAGAATTGAACATATTACACAAAGTACAAGATCTTAGTCATGACTGAAAGGTTTAAAATTGATGACATGCACCAAGTAATGTATTAATTTTTCAATACTTCATTTCTGGAGAGATCCTGAAACCTAACTCTAAACCTCTGAAACTATGCTCCAGACAAATGTTCTAGTAGTGCATAATAAAATCATTCGACTTATTGCTAGAAATATCCCAAGCATGTTGCCTGAGAAATTTGGTAATAAGTTCATCTGATTAAAACTCAATATCTTGCGAAGCTGATGGTAGTTGCTCAAAGCAGAAGGCACAATTGATAAAAAGTCTAAATTCAGAGCAGCTGATGGAAAGAAAAAAAAATCATTAGCATGTTACCTGCAAATCACTCGATAAGTCTTTCACATTGTCTTCTGAAAGCTTCTTCTCCTGAGAAAAAGATTACGAGTAAGATCAACAGCAACATTCTCAAGGATATAAATCATTAACCATCTTGTATGCTTCTCACTTCAAACCTTTTCAAGTTTCTCATATGCTTTCAGTGCATCTCGTCTGATATTCCTCAAAGCAACCTATACATTATGACCCAAAAAACATGTGAGAGGAAAGTGAAAAACAGACATTGATTAGCATCCAGATAGAACTATAATGAAAATAAAACTTCTGGCCTTAATTAAATGGCTGAAAAATCTAAGCCTCTGTGATTTCATGTCCCAAGAAAATCACAAGTTCAAAAACACATATTTGTTATCCACCATAAATTCAGGAAAGTAAATGTCTATTGTAAGTCGAATAAATGATTTCTGCAGGACCAAGATAAGTTTACCCAAGTTGTTTCACCCATGAGAGAACATGAGAACCTCTGGATATTTAAATACTAAATTCAAAACTGCAGAGAGTTACATCAGCAACCACTAAAATTCATACATACCTTCCCTTCCTCAGCTTGTTTAGCCACCATTTTTGACAACACCTGCAAAAAGAGAATGTGAGAAGAAATCATTAAGACGCTCAAAGGAACCTCCCCGTTCTTCTGTGAATGCTACACATCTAAATTCATCCTGCAGGATGAGAAATTTCTAATTGATCTTTTCTCTCTTCCGGCTTGATATGCAAACATACATAATCTTTCAATTTGAGCATATTTTTGGTGGGACAAGTAAGGAGGAAATGGGGAAAATAAAGAACTTGAAGGAGGAAAGGAAGACAACGAAGCAAACATGATGTCTCACTGTCAGATAAACTAACAGACATTTTCAGTTGATACTGAGGTGGACATCCAGCATGGATCCTTAATGTCACCTCTCAAGTGAAATCGTTAAGCAGCTGTCATTATGCTATTCAATGAGGCGCAAGTAGAGGAAAAAGCAGAAGTGTTCTGATAGTGTGATTCTGAAAATAATATTGGCAAGAGAGAGCATTATTCGTGATAATGAGATTCCATGCTGGATCAACGGAAGATCAAGAGACCCAAGAATGCAAAGCATTTTGATTTATGCAAATGAGATTGACGGAAAGACGGGAATTTTGTATCCAACATGCAACTAAGATAAGATAAATGATGGAGACACATCATCACTGATTTAGAGAGATTCCAACTTGAGACAATCATCAATTTTACATCTTATTATGTACCAGGAGAGAGTTTACAAATGTAAATCCATGCCAAAAAAAGTCTTGTAGATCTAGCAGAAAGTTGGAAATTGATAAAGGTAAGAAAACCAAATAAGTAAAATTACCTTCCTTCTCTCAGATGTCAATTGAGGAACAGACAATCGTATGACTTCACCATCATTGTTTGGTGTCAGACCAAGATCAGAGCTAACAATAGCCTTCTCTATAGCCTTTAAGCTGAGAAATAAGATATGTTGAGCGTTGCTATAAAATATTATGTGGAAACAGCATTACAAAATGATCTTTTTCTGAGAGATTTTACATTTGTGACACATTCTGTTCATGGAGCTCTAAATAAGTGGATGCTCTATCCATCTGAACAATCTAATCCTAATGCTAAATTTATCACAAAATGCAAATGTGAATGGATTATCAGCTTGTGCATGTCCCTAGTTAATTCAGTACCTGGATTTGTCATATGGCTGGACCAAGAGAGAGCTAGCATCAGGAGTACTGATTTGCGCTATGCTCTTCAAGCTGACAGGAGTTCCATAATAGTCCACCTGTAATCGCATATTCTCAAAGCTTTTCCAAGAAAGGTACAAAGCATCAACACTATGATAAACTGCGAGTAGCAGGATTCCACGACAACTTGTACAGAAGTCATATCCTGTCTTTCAAACCATGTATATGGAGCACATTTACTTAAAGAAGAAAATTCTTAAAAAGCTAATGGTGGATTGAATCACAGCCATTTTCTTGCAGCGATTTGAAAAGATACAGATAAATATAGTAGAAATCATTCTTCACTTTAAGCAGAAAAACACCCTTTAAGAGAAACATATATAAGATGAACATGGAAGAGAAGTTTTCATAAATTTTTATGCTTCATGATAAGAATTTGGGAGTTTGTTACTCACGCATCATATGAATTGCTTTCACAATGACTCCATAGTTTTAGCTGCCAATAACCACACATATTTACTCTATCGTGGCATATCTTCATTTCCACAGAAAATAACCCACAAGACAATCAGAAATGTGTTTACACAAACAAGCAAAAGGATTCATACCTCGATTTTATCTAACATGGATGGATTAGCTCTTCCTGTCCTCACAGAATTAAAACTCGTTCGAACTGTTTCAATAGTTTTCTCCATTCTTTCCTTCTGATAACAAACAATATTCCCAAATGATTATCAAATCAAAACATCCAAAAGAAAATTTCAAATATGAGTAATATCACACTCACAGCATCTTTCTCAATAGAAGACTTCTCTGCTTCGATTTCTTCAATCGTCGCACATCTCACCACTCCAGTTCTAAATCCAACAAAGCAACAAAACATCACATGACGAAACCCAACCGACAAGCAATTTATTCATATACTAGCATCGTCTAATCAGGTGCTAATACTCGCCTATTCTGTGTTCGTTTCACGAGAATAGGTCTGCCAGTAAGCTTAACGACGCAGTGATGGAAACTTGCGTAGTGAACCGCAGAGCTACACAAATTGTAACGACCTGCGAAGGTAGCATTGGCACGGCCAGGAAACGAACCTGTATGAACAAATAATTTTCTTTACAATGTCCGGCATCCATGCAAAATAGGTCAACTAAATGCTGGAATAGTGAAGTACCAGAGAGGGAGAAGAGGGTTTTGGGAAGATTTGAGATGGGATTGAAGATGGAACCAAACGGAGAAGTTGAAGACGAAAATGACGTCGCCATTGAAGCACCACAGCAAAGAATAGAGTATTAGGTAGCGAGTGCAGTGATGGTTTGTGGATAAGAACTTTCTTGCCGACCACCACTGTTGGGCTGCTGAGGTGGAGTGCTCCACGCTTCTGACAGAGTTACCTCTATCTCGGGAGGCCTAACCAGAGGCCCAAAAGCCCGAGGCCTGATATTTTTTATCTTCTTTCGGCCTATTTTATGCTCATGGCTATCATTTTATTTTTGAATGGTGCCAGGAAGTCCTTAAAAGAATAAAGTACTTAAATGTTTTGACTGTTAAATAATTAATTTAAATATGGTAATTTATATATATACAATAATTTATTTAATAAATATATTTAAAAATAGAATTTGTCTAATTATTTAAAAAATTTAATGATAAAAGTAATTATATTGAATATTCTATGATTTGAAGTTATTTATTTTAATTCAACTATTAAAACATTATCATTTACCCTCTTATACTTTTTATTAAGTATCACTCATAACTTTTTACGTTATTTAATGTTAAAATTTAGAAAAATTAACTAAACCTAATAAGGAAATGTCCAAATATTATGAATTATAACGTTTAATATATGTAAAATTAATTTATAATCTTCAATTATTTCTCGTATTCATAAAAATTAGAGTTTTAAATTTTAGTCATGATTTTAGAGATTTTAATTTGCCGTATATGAAGGTTTTATGGAAATATCAAAATATAAAAATGATGAAGTTGTTTTTTCTTCATTTAATTGTAACAAAACGTAATGCATCGATTTGTTTCTCTCTTTTTTTTTATTGTTGCTGAAACCTAGTAATTGTACAGCTCAGCAACAATTGTGTATATAACAAAAACTACTCCAAACATAATCTTTTCTTCTTTTTTCTCTAGATTTGAGCTATGGCGAATCCACCAGTAGCTACGGCTACTACTGCTATTACGAACGCTACTCCCATCAAACCAGAAGATCTCCCTTCTAATCCCTACTATTTACGCCCAAATTATTGTTGAACACTGATTTAAAGTTTACGATAAATTAGGGTATTTATGATTTATTAGTTATTAGTGAGTCCTTATTTTTAGTGATAGCATATTCATAAATCTCTCAATTTTATTTTATGTTTGCCTATATTTAGGTTAATTGTTTTATCTAATATGGAGAGCATCAGAATTTCTACAATATCTTTTCTCCAAAATTCTAACATGGTATCAGAGTCATCAATGCCTTAACAGACTAAAATTCGATCCTGAAAAATCTGTGAGAACGGAGTGATTTGTTTTCAATAAACCATGGAGAAGGTTTGTAAAACAAAACAAGCTTTGAATGTACATGCTAAAGATCGTCAGCCAGAAGAAGAAAAACTGTTTTGATGATTTTTTTGAAGGGACCGGCCATGACTTTTTTTCAAGAGACCGGCATCATCTCAAAATTGTATGACTTTTTTGAAGGGACCAACATAGTCTTAAAACTGCAAAACACTTTTTGAAGGGACCGGCATAGACTTAAAACTGCAAAAATACTTTTTGAAGAGACTGACAAGTCTCAAAACTGTAAAGCAATTTTTTTTTGGCAAATTTGATTTGTTTTTTTGAATTTCTACATTAAAGAGGAGTGTTGAAGATAATGTCGAAATTAGATTAGATTTATGTTTGAATTAATCATATTAGAGATAATTGTTAGCAGATTTATAGAAGATATTTGCTTTATTTTTTTATAAGTTATTATTTTTATTTTCTATTTAAGTGTAGTCTTATGCTATGAATAAAATGTCTCTTTAGCTTCTTTGGTCTTTCATGTTTCTTTCTCTTCTCCTCCAAAAAATCTCAACATGGGTCTTGAGAGCTTTTGAGGATGGGTAAAAAAAAGTTGCAGTAGTTCAAGCGTTGAACACGTTACATATGAAGAAAATGGTGAGATTGCAAGAGAGACAGAAGAAGATGCAGAGAAAATCAAAGAAGACATATGAGGCCAAGGAAAGAGCTAAAGAGACGAAAGGTGCAGCAAAGGAGAGAGTGATGAAAGCTAAAGAAAAAGCAGTTGAGAAAGTTGAAGAAGCCAAAGAATTTATGAAGGAAAAGGCTAAGTAAGGTTATGATGCTAATAAACTGTTAGTTGGTGAGAAGTGCACCAAGAATTCAAAATTGATGAGAAAGTGTATCAACAAGATGGTGAGAAGTACACAAAAAAATAGATTTTTGGAGAGAAGTGCTCCATAAAATAGAAAAATTGGAGAGATGTGCTCCATGAAAATTTCAGCTTGACAACTTTAAATCAAGGGAGCATGTTAAAGACTGATTCAAAGTTTAGGATAATGTTAAAGACTGATTCAAAGATTATGAAATTTTCATGGAGCACTCTCCAATTTTTCTGTTTCATGGAGCACTTCTCTCCAAAATCTGCTTTTTGGTGCACTTTTCACCATTTTGTTGATGCACTTTTTCATCAATTTTAAATTCTTGGTGCACTTCTCACCAACTAACAGTTTATTAGCATCATAACCTTCCTTAGCCTTTTCCTTCATAAATTCTTTGGCTTCTTCAGCTTTCTCAACCGCTTTTTCTTTAGCTTTCATCACTTTCTCCTTTGTTGCACCTTTCATCTCTTTAGCTCTTTCCTTGGCCTCGTATAGTGAAGAGAAGTGTTTCACATAAGATTATGAAGATGGAAAGAAGTGCTTCATGTCCAACTTTGAATCAAGGGAAGGTGTTGAAGAATGATTAAAAGTTGCACGTGGTTTAGGTGACTTAGTCAAATTACCGTTGTTTATTTCTTAGTAGTTT
>JANIMX020000289.1:3657779-3672529 GCA_024582655.2 Erythroxylum kunthianum | reverse complement strand
GAAAAACCTGATCCATCTATCTTGGTCCTTCCCATGACCCGATCTTCTGTGATCGAGCCTAAAAATTTGCACATTTTTACCAAACGAAAACTAGTAAAATGAAGTGAGTAATGGTCCAGGCCGCATATGTGTTCAAACAATGGAGTTAACACTGACAGCAAGGCAGGGACCAAGAGGTTCCCAATGGTAAACCGCAATTCTATGTACCAATTACAGAAGAGTAGTGGTTCCAGAAGCACGACCCAAACAAATTCCAGCTAGTACCAACATAATTCAATTGGTGGGTTTACTCTTTTACTTCATAAGCATTAAACGGTAGCCACACCAAACTTTTTAGAAGTTCCTACGTACTATTGTTACTAAATTAACTCAAAGTTAAAACATAGGTAATGGTAGATTTTAGTCACTAAGTTGGCACAAAATATTTCTTATTATTGGTGGATCAGCTCGGCAATCTAAAGCTTTAGGATGTCTCTTATTCCTAATCAAGAAAGCATTCATGACCCTGAATGTCTATAGCTCAACCATCACCAAGTTCTTTTGATTCTAAGAACATACGCCTCTGGCTAACATTTTCAGAAGAAGTTTTCAATCTTAGATTGTCAAATTGCTGAAACCTAAACAGAATGGACTTTCATCAACCCTACAGAAAATATTAAGTCCCTTCTCATTCTAAAGAAGTTGGCTTGAAGGCTCCCCACCGAACGTGTGGTAAAAGTTGCAATCAAATGGCTTCGACCAGTACTATAAATGATCACAAGTCAGCTTCTTTTCGGAAAATAAATGAATCTTAAACAGTTGCTTTATGTTTTCCCTTTTCCTATTCACAGAAGTTCATGTGGGTCGCTCTGCGAACTAGACATGAATGCGTGTATTTGCGAAAGACAACTTATTGTCTATCGTGCAATCTTTAGCTACCATTTCACCGTTCTCTTAATATTCTTAGTTACTCTTCCTATGTGGACTAGGAATAGGATATCCATTCCTTCCATTTAAGCATTTACTCCTACAGAAGGATTTGACAACTTTTTCTCCCATTTAATGATGAAAAACAAGCGAAGGTACATCCATTAGTTTCTTATTTCCTTCCTAGGCAAAAACTGAATTGAATACCCTCATTAAGTGCCCACCTTCTTCTGTAGAGAGGTTCCTTTTTCTTCTGTTGCTCTTTTGCAGAACAGATCCTCCAAAGAATGCAAGAGCTACTTTTACTAGGCCTACTTTTCTAAAGGACTCCAAAACTGAAGAGATCATGCACTCATAATGTTTCTAACCTAACTAGCACACTGAAACTTCTACAGTCTATCAAACAACTGATAATGAAACTGTAGAAGAAGCGGAAAGAAAGGTAATGCACTGTAAAACATACCCGACACCAGGAGGAAAAGAGAATGACACGCACATGAGATAAAACCACTCCGACTCCGTCAAGTCCTCAGGCGACAAGGCAGCACAAGGCCGACGTGCAGGCTGATTAGTCTCTCCTGCAGACAATGACTCATAAAGCTCTCTAAGTTGCTGGCTCCTTTGCAAAGAAGCCTCCTCAGCACTAACCTCCATTGGTTGCACTGTCTTTCTAGTCTTGATTGCTCCGTTGTAATACCCGTCTCCCCACACTAAGATCCTGGATTATATTCGATGTCATTTAAGTAAATGTCACAATGAACAAAATAAGAAGAGACAAGATATCTGATACCGAGTATGTACATCATTAGAGAGATTAGTTACCCTTGTTGTGGACGAATTTGCCAAAAGAGACTGTAAGTCCATTGAACTGATTGCACTGCAGCTTGCAACATACCCCGCAAGCGCTTACTGGGCGACGCAGCCATTTTCTGGGAACTGTGTCCACAATAACGTTTCTCTTTTCGAGAAAGAATTGAATTATTTCTTTGCAAAATTGTTCTCAATTTTATACATGTCAATTATGTGAATTTTAGCGAAATCAAAACTTATCAATTAAATGAAATACGAAGAGCTAGCTAGCTTCGATCTTAGACTTATTCCAAATACAAGATCAATAATGGAAACTGAAAAAAAAAAAAAAAAAGGAAAAGAAAGTCGCTAAAGAGTTTCCTAGGACAGATAAAACAGACAGTGATTGAAGGAAGTTAGGTCTTCCTATCTGAAAATCAAACTCGCAGTCTTATTTCCAGTCTCTCAAATATTTACACAGCAAAATAAGGTGTTGACGATGCTTTTAAGAAGAGAAGAAGAGAAAGTACACAACAACTTAGCAGACTGGCAGGTAAAACAAAAGAAAAAAAGGAGCTAGATGACTTTGAGGAGATCCTCCGAGCTGCCCAAGAAAAGAAGGGCTCTTTGTATTAGCAAGACCATGAAGGTTAGATTTAGTTGTAGTGTGTATTAGGGTTTAATGCGAGAGAGAGAAGAAATGAATAGAGGTTTTGACTGGTTGTTCTACCAGACAGTATTATCGAACCTGTCGTTTTTGCTAGGAGGGTGCGAACGTAAAATGTGGTACTTGTGTTGTTGTCTTGTTATAGTCTCTTGCGTGCCTGATTATATGGTCCTTTAATTTTGCGTAAAAGAGCTTTAAAGCAACAGCTTGAGGGAGATACCCATAGGAATTGGTGAATTTTAAGTGAGATTAATTAAATGACGAAGACTGGACGTTGGGATAGTTCATCACGTACAAGTGAGATATGTGTCCACAAGTAGTGGAGACTGGAGAGTGTTCTATTTATTCTTCTTGCAAGTTATGAACACAGCTTTTTGGAATTATTATAGTATAATTACAAGTAATAACGGTACAATAAAATAAAATTGCGATAAAATTAAGTTTAGGTAAATATTGATATAAATTAATTTAATTTTAGTAAGAGAATAAAACTTTGCCTCCATTAAATTTATTATTTAGAAGTTTTCTCCAATTCATATTTTTAGCTCCACTTAGTACAACCTATAATCTTTTTAATCTATTCTATAGTTGTGTTGCTATAGAGATGTGAATATAAATATGATGCGATGGGGAGTAAAATGTAAAACTATGAATTTATGTTATTTATTCTGCAATTATTTATTACGTTATAATCATTTGTGTAGTTTTATTGAGATTCCAATCGCAATCAGTCAAATATATCTAACTTGACATGTTTTACATGACGAGTGGCTCCAAGTTAGAGTATAATTATCTAATATTTATAAACTAATGTTTCTCATTAAACACGATACACTACAACAAAGTTTACCTTAAAAAGCATATATAGCTAAAGGTGTAAAAAGCGTCGCCTATAATGTTTAGCTACATTTTTGTTTCGTCGTCCAAAACGTTACCAAATCTTTGTAGCTGAAAACTATAGGTGACGTTTTCAAAATTTATCGCTAATAGTTTTTAGCTACGTCTTATTTTTGTAACCAAAAACTATTAGCGATGTTTTAAGGAATCGTCGTCAATAGTTGCGCTACGCTTCTTTTTTGTAGCTAAAAATTATTAGTTATGTTTCCATAATCATAACCAAATGTTTTTAACTACGTTTTATAAAATGTAGCCAAATATTTTTAGCTGTATTTTAACCAAATGTTATACAATTTTTGAATAAATTATTTGTTACATTTTTAATCCATATTATTGTATATAATGTATTGATATATTTTTATTGAAAATTATTATAAAATTTACAAAAATAATTGATAATTTGAAACATTGTATATGAAAAGTAAAATATCATTAAATTATACCAACAAAAAGAATATTCTTCGTATATAAGATTTTAATTACAACTTTAACAATTTTTATAAATACATAGATCAATTTACAAATTATAATTGTTAAAATTACAACAAAAAAATTACAACATAATTGGAACGACTAGCTAGGTTTGTCCATGTCAATGAACCTGTGATAATCCAAAAAGCTTAGTTAAAATATACTAAAAATATTGTGAGTATTGAAACAATAGGTTCTAATTCAAGCAAACATCACATAACTTTATCATTCATGACATAATCACTCAATTGCATCTTCATCAATTTTGTAATCCGAGAAAAAAGTATTAAATTTAAATTATAATGCAAATAGGAAATGAAAGAAAAAAGTATAAGAGATGTAATTAATACCATCTACTTTCATCTCCATTGCTGTTATAATCCAGGTCAAGTAATTTTCTAAATAACTTATCATGTTTAGATAAATTTGCTCGAGTTTGTTGTAATTCAGCCTTAAGCGTCTTGTTTTCCTCTTGAAGTTGTTGAATGATTGTTTTACTTGATAAGGTTGAAACATTTGACTTAAGGCCGAAGCTAAGGCCTTTGACATAGCCAGAACATGTACCAAGTATAGTATTGCAAATGTCTTCTACATTGACCTCATTCCCTTCAGACATTGATTTTTATAACATCTCTTGCATTTTATTCTAAAATTAAAAAACAAAACCAATATTCATTCCAAATATTATTACTTACTATTACATTAATAAATGAACTAAAATATTAAACAATTTTTTATACTTAGTTATTTTCTGCTTCTTCTGACATCCACCATTTACCTTCCTTCTCGTGAGTCACTTTATATAATGTGATTCTATCACACTCTTGGCCATAAAGTTCATTCTCACTATATTTTATGAAAGAAAAAAATATAAGACACAATAAATAATATAATGTTTATTGATATAATTATAACTTGGAAACAAATATTTTACATAACATCCACAAATGATTTAGATCATTGATTGTGAGGTGTTTTTATTTTTCCTCTACTGAAATTTGCCTTCCCACAATTTTCCTAAATAAAGAAAAATATATTAGGTAGTCGTTAAATCATCCAAGAAAAATAATGCAAGCAAATGTGAAGGCAAAGAAAACAAATATGAACTTTCAGGTCAGCCCAATAATCACACAAATTATTCCAATTTTTTTGAGACATTCGTTCCGAAACATGTCTCCGTGCCTCCGCATCAGAAGGAAAAGATTATACTACCGATGTAACTTAAAATGGTGAACTCTGTATAGTTAAAGTGTAATTAATCTTAAACTAATAGAAACAATATTACATACAGTTAAATATATTGAAAAATTACTGCAACTTTATCCAAAGCATTTTCAAGCAAGTTTTCTTCCTTCAAATCCTTAACTTGTTTCAAACAAGGTAATTATATTCTAACAATAATCCTCAACTCACTTTACAATTTTGCAGATTGGATCTTGTCCATAGGACGACTTTGTTGAGTATAAATATGTATTGACAACTTTCTATTCATTGCAACATTCATTGGTTACAATTCACAATCTCTAGTTTTACCTATATATCCTTTTTTATATTAACATCGGAACCTAAAAACAAATCAATAATGATAAGGAAATATTATAACATATAAATATATATTTAAGCATAAGTCTATTTGTAGGTGTTAAAGATTAACAAATTAGCAGATCCATCTGTATTAGTTGATTCATTTTTGTTTGAGGCACAATGAAGTTTTGTATGACTTATTACATTGGTGTTTGAGGTAGAATGTTGTTATTGGCTAATAAATGAATTGATGACACTAATTGATTGATCTGGTTGAACATGGGAATAAATATAATGCATGGATTGGTAACAAATTTGCAAAACTTAAGTTATTTACTTCTCGAGGTACATTCAAAGTTGAACCAAACAAATAATCCTCATGAGTTCGCTTAATGTTGTTTGCCCATCACTGATTATTTTTCTATCATTAACCATTTGGCAGCCCACGAGGCGTTCCGTGCATAATGGGACAAGAAAAGATGGCAACCTGGCTAATTGGCTTTTACTGAATTCCATTTTGCAATTGGAAAGTTCTCACTATTAAACGACCTTACCCATTGCAAAGGACCTTAGGCTTATGACAAGAAGTAGGTAGGTGGTATTAGGGAGTTTGTGGTCATCACTACAAGTCATCTTCTTCACCTTCAGTGCTATTGTCGGATGCATGCTCATTATACATACTAATTAATAAATGCTTTCCAATTTATTTTTTGGCAATGGACAGATTGATGACTATGAAATAAAGGAGTACAATGTTTATACCAATTGACAAAGCAAAATTCATTTCACTACTTTTAAAAAGTAATGAAAATCTCCCCCACATGTAGAGACAACCAAGGTTTACACTCACCTAGATGAAGTCCAACACACTATGTATAGATATTGTGGAAATGAATCACCTGAACAACCAAAACCCTCATTTGGAAGTGACTCTAGACTAGTTTAACTAAAATAGTAAATTCTATATTTACATATCATAACCGCATAAAAGATAATAAATCACTATTAAAAGTATTGAAAATACATCTCACCTTAAAAAAGAACTTAAGAGTCAATGAGTTAGAAAGACAATAATTTATAATTCATTGTCTTAAGATTTTTAATTAAAATATGGTATTTCTAATTATGTACAGGCTCACATGGACTTAGTTCATTTTCCTCCTAATTTTCTTAAAATATTTTCATTGATATTAAAATTAAGTTTAATAGAATAAATAGAAATTCATGAATTTGAATTTGAAGAATTGTAATTCATGGAGTGAGTTAAACGATTTTTTATCAGTTATAAGTAAAGAAGTTAATTTGATATAAACTAAAACAATCACAAGTGAAGTTGTCTTATATTAAAAAAGACGACGACAATAACAACAACAATACCTAGTAGAAATTTCGCTGATACACAAGATTTGGGGAGGTCCAGTAATACGCAATCTTACCCTTAACTAGTAGAGAGTATCGAAAGAAGAGGAAGTAATGTATATTTCATTCCATGTAAAAGGGATTAGAACTCTATATTTATAGAAACTAATTACAATCTAAACTAACTATAATTTGAATAAGATACAAAGATATATTGTTGAGATATTCTAGCTAACTAAGTTTGAATGGTTCACAATGCCATTTGGAGCATTGTTGTTCGAACAAGCGAACTCCCAATGGTTTTGTAAAAATGTCACCAAGTTGATCCGTTGTTGAAAGAAAAGCAATTTGAATATTTCCCAAAGCAACTTGTTCACGAACAAAGTGATAATCAAGTCCTATATGCTTCGTTCGAGCATGAAAAACTGGATTAGAGGAGAGATAGATGGCTCCAATGTTATCACACCATAAAACTGCTGGGGAAGAAGGAAGGAAACCAAATTCTTTCAAAAGAGATTGAAGCCAGAGAAGTTCAACCGTGGTATTTGCAAGACCTTTGTATTCACTTTCAGTAGATGAACGAGCGATAGTAGGCTATTTCTTAGCACTCCATGAGACAATAGAGTTACCAATATAAATAGCATACCCACTTGTCAAACGTCTGTCATCAGGACAGCCTCCCCAGTCGCTGTCCGAGAAACATTGCAAGGCAATATAATTATCAGCAGCAAAGAAAAGTGAATGATGAAGTGAGTGTTTCAAATACCGAAGAAGACGTTTAACTGCTGTCCAATGATTTTAAGTTGGTTGATGCATATACTGGCATAATTTATTGACAGCAAAAGCAATGTCAGTGCGAGTCATGGTAGCATATTGAAGAGCACCAATGGTTTGGCGATAGAGTTCATATGTAGAAATAAAGGGCTATCATCCTTAGTCATAATAGGAGAAGTAACCATTGGTATAAGACATCCATTTGCATCCTGTAAACTCGTCTTAGCCAATAAGTCACGAATATATTTTTGTTGATTAATATAAATGCCCGAGTCAGTATTATGAACTTCAATGTCGAGAAAGAAATTAAGCTTGCTAATGTCTTTCACTAGAAATTCAAACTTCAACTGAGTGAGAAAATCATCAATTAATAAAGCACTAGACCCCGCGATAATAATATCATCAATGTAAACAAGCATTAGAATAGTGTGACTATTATTGTGAAAGATGAACAGTGAAGAATCTGCCTTAAAGTTTTGAAAACTAAGATGGCGAAGAAAAAAACTTAATCTTTGAAACCAGGCTCGAGGTACTTGTTTGAGACCATAGAGGGATCGATGAAGATGACAAACATAATTAGGATTAGTGGAGTCTCGGAAACCTTAAGGTTGTTCCAGAAGATATTTTCTTGGAGAAAACCATGCAGAAACACATTGGAAATGTCTATCTGATGCAACTTCCATCGTTTTATTGCAGCAAGAGCAAGAATGGTTCGAATTGTAGTAGTTTTAACAACAGGACTAAAAGTTTCTCTATAGTAAATACCAGATTGTTGATTGTATCCTTTCACTACAAGCCGTGCTTTGTACCTGACATTTAATAGAAAAGTAAGAAGGCCAGAATTCAAAGAAGCAATTATTATCTATACAAAAACGTTGAAAATAAATTAAAGGCTTTGAAATTTGAGGAACATGAAGAGTATGTGATAAAAGGAATTGATTGGAATTAGAATTAAAATAAGAAGTACCACAATGATTTATTTTGAAACCTTTACCGTCACCAATTATAAGTAAAAGGGCAGGCAATACGATAGATGAATAGAGAGGTTGTTTCCAAATCTTATATTAAAAAAGACATGAATCATATACAAAAGTAAAGATTATAATTTATTATTTTTAAAATTTGAAGTTAAAATATAATATTTTTAATTGTGTACGAACTTAATTAGACCTAATTAAATTTCTTGGCAATCTCCCCCAAACCCTTAGAAAAGTCTACCAAATTGTAAAATGTATGGATCAATGCTAATTTTGTCTTATTTTTTGGAGTTGATATTGCTACTAATTAATTGAAGTTATTTATTAGATTGAAACCGACATAATATCAAACAATTTGAGGTGTCATGAATGAAGCATACAATAAATGGCAAGTAGGAATTTCAGCATGTATGATCTTCATTTTAAATCTTATTAGTGATATGGAGAAAATTTTGAGTTGCATCTGTTAACGCTCGGTTTCAAACCAAAGCAACTGAAAGAGTAATATCAAACCGAGGCAAATATTCGGACTGGAAACTAGGGAAATAAATGAACGCTTGCTGATAAAAGGAATATGGTATCGACTAAGTAAGGGAATCGGCAGCCGAACAATGAATAGCATATCGGCTAATAGTAGCAAGGGAATCGACTACCGATTGAAGAATAACAAAGATATCGAGAAAGTAAAAACCAATATCAGTCGGCTAAGTAATAATGCATGCCGATTAAGAGAAGGGATCGAGTAATGGATCGGCAACCAATTGAAAGAAGGGATCGAGGAATTGATCGACAGAACATGGCTAGCCAAGGGCATAGGGATATCGGTAGGACATCGTATTAGCCGATCGAAAGGCCAAATCCCAAAAAACATGCCCGGATTCCCTTATATGAAGGCGTAATCTCGCGGTGGTTATATCAAGTTTCTGCCCGATAAGGCAAATAGGATCCCAGAAAATACGGCCAGATCCGTGTACATAAATGCGTAATCTTGCAAGGGTCATATCGAATCAAGATTCTGCATGATGATATGAACTAGAATTTTGGTAGTTAAAGATTGCATACATCAGAAAGATATTTGTGCAGATATAGAATTTGAGTGTAATACAGAATTGTAACCCTATAAATATCAAGTGTAAATACAACGAGAAGCTCTCGATACTTCAAATATTCAACTTATATTGCTTCAGCTTTCTTTCGTTTTTAGTTACTTAGTTTAATTCTCAAATCGCCGTCCATACAAGACATTCTTTGGAATAGTCTGGGAACCCACAGTCAGGAGACAGAATCCCTCTCTTGGCATAATCGACTGAACTTTGGGAATCAGTGTTATCTTTATTAGCCAGCATCTTGGCTACACTGACAATATTTCCACGATAACAGCACCGCATAAATTAATTTGTTATTTTCAACTTTTCTAAGAAGTTCTCAAAGAAACCCATCGTGATTTTGAATACAAGATCTCTCCTCATTATTAACCATATCCATAATAATCACTAGCTACACTATAAGGGCACCAAATTCCCCAAGATTATCAATGTTAGTTGAGATTTAAAGATGAATTTTTAATTTCTACAAATTATTTTTTAATGAACAACAACACTCACGTAGTTTGATACCATTTTTTAATCAAACCCATTAAATTACAAACATGCGGAGACATAAAATAAAACAGTAATAATTAAGAAGTTGATCCGAGTACATGAGATTACGGGGGTTGACACGTGAATTTATAGAGCGAAACAGTTACAAGAGAAGAGAACCAATTTATGGATTGACTAAAAATAATAGGATTAAAACCTATGGTTTATCATCAAAATTTTGTGAAGGCACAGGCACTAATAATTTCACAGCTACTAGGGTTTGACTTCACCAAACCAAGACGTTGGGACTTGGAATGGCAGATGACAAACAGAGTGGTCATAGGATTTTGGACTTGGATATGATTTCGATGGGAAATGGCTGTTTCTACTGAAATCATTATCTATCATTTTCAATCATTACTTTTGGACTGATTATTGGTTCTGTCAATATATATATATATATATCCATAATTTGGAGCTAATAACTAGTAAGATAGGAGGTGAATATATGCAATGATGACCCATGTTGAATGGCAAGTTCTATTAAAAGATGCAAATTTATTTATAGTTTTAACTATTTATAAATTATTATTTTGAATTATTAAAGATATCGCAGTTTTAAATTTTTTAAAAGAAGGCATTTGTTAAATATTTTAATATAAATCATTATATTAAAATATTTAACAAAGGCCTTCTTTTAAAATTTTAAAAAACTTTTAAAGAAGTTTACAAAAGATCAATTTGGAAAAACTTTAAATATTACAATATTTGTAGTATTTTAAATAATAAAAATAAGTTTAAAGGAGATTTCTAAAAAAAAGTTCACTTCAAAATAAATGTACTTAAAATCAATTAGTCATAATAGACCCAATTGAAAGTTCCAAGGCCCTAACCTAACTCTTCGTTGAAGCTTACGTGTAAGAAAAGGTTAACCAAATTACTTTTGGACCGGCTGAAATGAAAAGCTTAGACCCATCTTGTCATAGCAGTTCATTTACCCCCGACTTAGGCCCAACTTGTCCCGATAGTCTTCTTCGTGTTGGGATTTTAGTGACGGACTTTCTAATACCTTTTTCTTCTAAATAAAAGTTATTTTATGAAAATATTTTAACTTTGAGGGTGAAGTTATAAATAGCAAAATGTTGTTTTTATAAAAATCTTACAAGTGGATATATGCTTTTAGGTTTTAACCAAAAACAATAATTAAAAAAAGTTAGGCTTCGAGTAGAGTTTTATCTTTTTCTTATATTAAGACTATCTTGACTTTAAGAAATAGTCCAAGTGTTTTTTGGAATCTCAGCTCACTCTCAAGATTTAGATAAAAAAACATTAAACTTGGCACACTATCATCTTCTCATTAATATCAACCTTAACCTTATGTATGAGCTGACTCTCACCGTGCACCGATTACCATATAACCATATTCACCACAAAACATACCATACAAATCCTTGAATGCACTTCCATTAATGTGTACGACAAGTTTATACGGAGGATTGGCTGATATTTCTAAATCCAACCAATACATTCATTTCCAACTTGCACAAGCTTTACTCTGTCCAAAACGTGTTTGCATTATCACGAATCAAATATTGGTGGATTAGTGGATGCTCCACTTATTATTTGCCTTTGTTTTCAAAATCTGAAAAATTGAGATCACTGCCAAACTTGTTCTTGTCCTCCTAGTTTCCCCTGTATTGGCAGGCATTTGCAGATTCACTGTCCTGGGAAATTCCTTGCAAATCTCCTTTCTTGTCTTTCCTTTTTTGGGAAAACTGAAAATTACTGACCCTTGATTTTTCCAAAAGTCTAGAACGTAATGAGTAGTGTTGACACTAGGTAATGATACATCAGGTTGACAGATGTGACCTGACCATAGAATTTGGGTACTATTACAGGATTGTCCATTTCTTTTCTCTTTTAAAAGTCTGCAACTTACATGCTAAAACTACAATTACTGTCAACTTATCCTTTATTAGTCTTCCACAAACGCAGGATTACCACCTTCAGAGTGGTCCAATTGATGGTACAGGATTCTTCAAAAATAATTTAAGATCAGAAGCAAGGATTGATCGTATTCTTAAGATTTTTTTTTTAAATCTCGAAATTATTAGTGCAAGTGTAAAAACGCTTGAATTTATTAATATGAATTAAATTAAATTTATTATTTAATTTTAAAATGTATATGTAATTATTATCTTATTTTGTGATATGAAATGTTTATTTGATATGCAACTAAAACCATAAAATGTGAATTCTCTCTTACAAAAACAATGCAAGATTAGTACTTCTTCAAGTCAAATAAAAAACTCCGTTTGAAGTCATTTTCTCTATTCTATATATTATGAACCAAAGATCATGCTATTATTATACTCCAAATGCAGTTCATTTAAGTAGCCAACCCAATTAATCATGTCATTATCGAGATGGAAGTAAGTGAGCAGAATCACTTGAGGACTGTTATGTGAAAGTTTGAGAATCAAAGATACCAAGTTCTCTCGAACTTGTAGTGGAAGAATGCGAGTACTCTTGCTTATCGTGCTTTACTCTACCCACAAAGTAGCAAGTGAAAGTTGGCCACTCCTAGTGCTACTACACCTCATTATTTAGACTTTATTCAGTTTATTATAAATTAAATTCACGGCCACTTATAAATCTATATGAACATTTGTAAACGTGGATTTCAAATGACGTTTTGAATATTGTTTATTCTGTCATTATCAAGACTTTGTTAACACCGATGTAGCAATTTGTTTTTCAATATTAATGATTATGGTAATACTGACTTGGAGGGCAGCCCACGAGGGATAAGTTTGGACCAACCTAAAGCAGCCATGGCGCAAGTCTTGTTATATTTATTATCATATTAAGTACGATATACCTAACTTTTCTATTAAATAATTCATAAAATTAGTGAATCAATTTATTTGATTTTAATGGTGATTTTAATAATAATAAATTAATATTCTACAAAATTATTTATTTTGATCTTACTAGTAAAATTTTAATCACTATTAAATATTCTTATTTCATGGATCAATTAAAAGATTTTGATATTATCTTAATAACATAATATTTAATGACAAAATTTTTGAATTTCTAATTTTTTTTGATATTATTAATATTTAAAAATGAATCAAACTTTTAACTTGTAAAACATTAAGCTTTTATTAGAATAATTTACATAAATGCAAAACTAAAAAAATTAATTTGTATTTTAAAAAATGAATTTGACTTCAAATGTACTATAGATATTAACTTATTACATTTATTTTAGATTTATATAAAAATTACTTTCACAATATTTAATGTGTTATTAATTTTATGTTTACTATATGCACAAAGGCCTGTATATAAAAAAATATTTTGTGTTTCTATCCACATACATATCACAAAAATTAATATGATATTAATGAATTTAAACTTTTTTAATTTATGTTCCATATATGCATAATATGTATATAAACAATATTAAACGTGTATATATTAATTTATAAAAATCTTAATGATAATTCTTTGCTTTATTAATCATAATGTATCAATATCTAAAAGAAAGATTAATTACATAAACAAATTCTAACTTTCCAATAAACTTTGTAATCATAGCCCGAACTTTTAAGTTTTTACAAAAATAACTCGATGTTAGACTCTCTGTTAATGTAATTGTGTGTTAAGTTATATGTGGGATGCCAGGTGCAAGTGCAGATTATAATAAAATTAATTTAATTAATATTAAAGAAAACAAAAGAAAAAGAAAACCTAATTTAAACTTACCCATCTTTCTCTTTACTAGATTACTGTCGTATGCCTAGAATTGTTTTTGTTGGTGTAAGTTTAACGTTTGGATAATAAAATAATAAGACTTTATTTTTGGTATCTAGACAAAGAAAAACTTGTTTTAGTTTTCCTTAGATTTTAGGTTTCTTTGCCTTGTAGCCTAAAGAACAAGTTTTCCTTAGATTTTTAATAGACTTTTTGCACTATTGAGTTTTTATTTCTGGGTTTTAATTGTTAAAGTGTGATTAAATTTGCACATGATCAAATGACTTAGTCAAATATTGTTAGTAGATTTTGATTTATGAGATCATTAGATTAGGGAGTGAAATTATGTGGTTGAGATCTTTTAGCATATTTTATTTGATCTATTAGGTGATTGTAAGCCTATATAATGGCATTAGCTAAGGTAAATAAAGAATTATCTAAGTGCTTCTCATTTTTGTGTCTTTCATATTTCATTCTCCTCTCCAAAATTCTAACATGGTATCAGAGCTTTAAAGGTCTTAAGGGCTTGTGAGGATGGGTAAAAAAAAAAAAGTTACAGTAGTTCAAGTGTTGAACACGTTACAGATGAAGAAAGCGGTGAGATTGCAAGGAAGACAAAAGACGATGCAGAGAAAGTCAAAGAAGGAATACGAGATCAAGGAAAGAACTGAAGAGACGAAAAGTGCATTAAGAGTTTTTGGAGAGAAGTGCTCCAATTCAAAGTTGATGAGAAAGTGGTGGTCCAATTCAAGATTGTAGGTTGATGAGATGTGCATCAATTGATGAAGAGAGTGAAGAGAAGTGCTTCACAGAAAATTATGTTTTTGGAGAGAAGTGCTCCAATTCAAGTTGGTGAGAAGTGCACCACGAAATTCAAAGTTAATGAAAAAGTGCATCAGCAGAATGATTAGAAGAGTATCAATAGTGAAGAGAAGTGCTTCATGTCCAAATTTGAATCAAGGGAAGATGTTAAAGTGTGATTAAATTTGCACATGATCAAATGACTTAGTCAAATATTGTTAGTAGATTTTGATTTATGAGATC
>JANIMX020000289.1:3496022-3507807 GCA_024582655.2 Erythroxylum kunthianum | reverse complement strand
GGCATCTTACATAAAAATTGGGTATAAGTGTAATAAGTTTGTTTGAGCGGCTGTAAACTTTTTTTCACCAAAATGTGGCTAAAAACGATTTTTGAATTTGAGATATTGTTATATTGAGTAATTTCCACTAAATACATCATCTACCCACTTATGAGCTCAAAATACTACTTGTACTAGCCACCACAAAGCCAATGGTATGCCAGCAAACAGAATTCAAGACCAAGTTCACATAAATGAGCAAATATGGTTCTCAATTCAACTCCTTTTTAGCAAAATCAAGTATTCATGTGTTTCATTTTTATACAACACTAGATGCTGGTGTGGTGATAACAGATGACATTAAGCCTTCAAGAAAAACATGATAGAATTTGCAATATTATCTCATGCATATGATGAGCACATAGTAAATCCCGCATGCTCATGCATTTGTGTTAATTAATACACACATGTGCACCAAACATGAAGTTGGGATGCTAGGAGTGGTAGGAGAGTGATCAATCTATCCTGGAATGATTATTGCTTGCTTAATGTCAAAAGCGATAAAGCCAGCAAACGCATTCATTCACTTAAAGATGAATTCGTACGAGTTCTCAGGTAAAATTTATCGAATTAAATTATCCTTACTCTCTTATTGTCTTCTCATAATTCCACCAGTGCCCCGAGTTAAAGATGAGCACATCTGCATCTCTCCACTGGGGGAAACTCCAGTCCAGGCTATCCACTCTTAAAGTCATTTTAACTTTCTTACGAGCTCCATAAGGTGGCCGACCTTGATACGTAAGAAATGGAGCTCTATAGTACTCAATGGTGCAATTATAATCCTTGAACATGAATGCTAGAAACCCTTTATGCTTTGTGATTGGGCTTCCATTCACCTCATAGATTGATGAACCATTGGAAATAGCGGATGCTAGCATACAGAGGAGGGACTCCCACTGATTCCTTCCGACTGAATCACCAACAAATACAATCCGTCGGTTCCTTAATTTCTCTAACATCAACCTTGCATTAAATCTGTTTTTGAAGTGAAATTGAAGATCAAGTGTTAATCTAGTTGACAAACTGGAAAAAAAAAGGCCCTATGCATCTACTTGTTATAGCCAAACTCAATCCCAATCAAAAGAGAGTGGTTATAGTTAATAGTATCAGAAACACGGTTACAGTTTCTAGTCCATAAGCTGGAACAAGTTCTATGCTTTGGCCACATTCCTGTAACCAAGAACGATAGATGAAACAGACATTAAACAAGACAAGAAAGCTTAAAACACGAAAAGGGGAAAGTTGAAACATTAAATCAGTTAATCAGCCATGGAACATAGTTTTTTCTTCACAAACAAGGCGGCAAAGTATAGATGACATTACTTGCGTATCAGTACTAGACAGAGACTAGGTCCGTACGTATACACATACACTAATCATTTCTTTGATTTTTAAACAAGCATTTCATAGCCAGACTAATTAACTAAAGCAGATTGCTAATTAACCTAATACAAGTGAAGCAACAGTCTCCCATCTGTTGGAAAACTTTCAACACTCAAGTTTGTTGACTGTTCTTGAGCGAAAATTTTATCAACAAACCAATGTTATAAGGTTCAAAAAAACTATCTGAGGAAGTAAAGAACACCACGTTGGAAGGAAATAGTACCTGGGCAACTTACAATGACTGGGTTGCCAACGCCACTTGGTGTAGAGATTATCAGGCCTACCATTCTCTGAACACCTAAACCCTGCGTCTATAAACAAGCAATCTTTACTCTTGAACAGAGGATAGTTATCATCCCAAACCCAGTTCCCATCGAAAATATTGCAGCCATCACCACCCTTATCGAGAAATCTCGGCAATACTTTATGGGTATTCATCGAATCTGCTGTTGATGACAATGGACCAACCAGTCCCAGCCAATGGTAACGCAGTCTGTCCGTGACATCCTGGTAATCTAAGTAGAAGAAGCAGCCAATGAAGAGCAGAGCAACGAAGAAGAAGCCGATAATGCCCAGTGAGGACTCAAGAGGGTTCATACGCTTGAAAAACTTGAAGAAATAAGAGTGGGTCATGGTTTCTGGTTGTTGGTCTGCAGTAGACTGAGTGTTGCTGTTGCCGTTGTTGTTCTTCGCCATTGTCTTGTAGGATTTCCAACTCATAGGTACTTAGATTGGGTGGAACAAAATAGTTGCTTTTGAAGAGGAGGTGGGACTTTATGCAGCGAAAACAGAGATAAAGTAAGGAAGTGGGGTATTCATAAAAAAGGGGGATTAGCATAATAGTATTATGGGGGAAGTTCGCTGAGTCTGGATAAAGAAGAAAACGAAACCACTATCTAACATTCCCATAAATGGAGTACGAGATTCTAATTATTTGGACAGCAAAACACGAGAAATTCACTGTGACAAACTCAGGTTTGAATGCATTTGGGCTTTCTTTATCAGCCTCGTGATCGAAATGACTCATAATGACAAAATGGATTGCTTAAGCTGATAACGATAGGTGGGTCTCTACTATCTCAAAACAACAACCAACAATTTTACTAGATGGACTCCAAGCTTCAACAGGTGAAGTGAATTCAAGCAAAAACAATGACTGCAATAATAGATTAATGAAAGGGAAAGGGGTCGACGATATGGTTAAGGTGGTCGGGTGGGTTGAGTTGGGTCAAATCAAAATCCTGGACAAATTTTCCAACGACTAATTTGCCCTTCCGCAGATTTCGCATGCTTCTCTGTAAAAAGCATGTATTAACTTATTTAATCTAACTTCTCTGTAAACCCCTCAAAAGTTTATAAATTTAGATAATGATCAAATGATAATTTATAAAAATAATTCAACTAGTTTTACTTATATATAAATATAGTGTCTTTTATTTTAAATTTTTTGGAGTCAAATATAACATTTCTAACTCTGCATAAACTCAAATTTACCTAGCCCAATTCCTCTTTCAAAACCTAACAAAAAATATTTCAACTTCTAGATTAAATGAAACATAAAACTGCTTACTTCCCACCAGAAGGCATTCAATCGACATGGGCATTGACTCCCACGGGACACGTTGTGAGAAGCAGGACAAAGAGCTATACGTACCTTTTTCCCAAAACTATAAGATATTATGCATCAACCAATAGAGATGATGTACATTAAAGATCCTACTTTTTAGTGAATTGGAGACGAGTGTTTTTATTAGCTGAAGCAAAATTGGATTTTTACATGACAAAAGATACAAACTTTAGGTGTTGAGATGTCCCATCTCACAAAATGTAGTACCAGAACGTCAGGAAAGCAGCAATACCACTTATGATGCATAATCTGTCTATTCTGCTTTCATTCCTCATCTTCTCCTCTTTCAATTCGTTTTGTACTTTTGAGTACAAATGACAAGACTCAAGAACTTCACTATAGTTTTTGCTCCTACGGCAGCTTAAGGCTTCCTTGAGAATAAGCAAACTGTTTCTTCCGTTAACATGAGCACCCTCCATGTCTTCCAACTGCATGCTCAGCTCTGTTAATTTGATCATCGTTTGGAAACCATCTCCCTCGGTACGAACCACTCTAAACTTCATTATGAGAATGCATTCTACTACTTGGCATGGAAGAATGTCTTTGGCAGAAAGAACAGATCCAAAGCGTATTACAAAATCCTTGTCAGTTGGCCAATGTCTCTGCCCACCAAGAGGACTCCAGCTTGCAAGATTAGCAGCTTGTTTTATTTTTTTATTTACAACAATCCAACTAAGCCGAAGTCCGTCACGGAGCTCCCTCCATAGCTTTCCATCTTTTCTTTCTTTCTCCATTGATAAAACGGGTGGTAGACCATCAGAAACTGAAAGGACAACTTCACCTTCATCTTCATCATCCCTAGCTGCATAGGTGAGAAGATCAATCCGAAATGGGCAGTTGTAAAACCAACCATTGAATCCATTGGCATTGGGAATGCCCCACAGAACTTTTGAACAGATTATTTTATCTTTGTACCTGATATCAACAATGGATACAAAATCTGATGGGGAGATACTTTCAAATTGATCAATATCTCCATAATATTCAGCCTCGGTCCATTCTTCAGGGTACTCAAGATACTCATTCCATTGATACTCGGTAAACTCCTTGTTAACAATGAGGGGAAAACAGTCTGCATAGAACTTTCTGAACCCTCCAATGGAAGAAATCAATATTTTGACATCTTCCCTATTGGTTGAAGGCCACATTGAAGAACAAACATTTTCCCATATCTTCTCCTCTTTTGAAATGGAACAGAATGCAGCACAAGCACAAGCTGCATTGGCCAGTGTTGGCCCATCAAGGCGCCTTAATATATCATAAAATAGATCACTGCTTAGTGATGCCATACTCTCAACTGGTGCAATTGACATTCCTATAGGCCATTGTGAACAGGGGAAAAAAACAAGCAACAAGTTAGCATAAAGATGTCAAGATAGAAGACGTCTTTCAGATTCGAAGAAATTTTCAATCAGTATAACATCTAAGATAATCCTGGGCTAGCAACCATATGATTTTTCATCGTCCTTAACAAGGTGTTCTTACAAATTCAGCTAGAATTACTAGAACTGGACTGCAGCCAATCAAATGACTTACTGTGACTATGTCTTATATGTATCGCAACACAAATCCATAACTGTACCAAAGAAGAAACAAATACATCGAGAAGACTCTTATAGCTTTGCTCATCTTCTCACTCCATGAATAATTTTCTAAGGAAATCAGCTCTTGACCGCAATATAGGCACAAGCAAACATGCATAGACACATTTTCATAATAACAGAGAAAGTGGAAAATCAAACATTATACTGGCTGAGAAAGAGGCTCTCCTAAACCTTGTTTTGACGAGGCCTTAGCCCCTTTGCTTAGAATACTTAGTCCGTACCAACAGACAATTGTCCCTATTTCGCCCTAAGGGATTGCTCCTATGGTGCCTCTGCTCTCATAAGACAAGAATGAGTATGAAATACATGGCAAAACCCTTCTACCAGTCGGGATTGCAAATCTCCTCTCTGGACGTGGGAACTCAAAAATTAGACATCAATCCCAGTTCAGAAGAGAGGATCATTCACGTACAGCTACCAGAAAAGAGCTAAGAACTTAGAAGGAAAACTTGGTCAAAGTACCAAAACCCTAAAAGAGTACAAATTGCAGCTAAATGGAAGCATCATCTGCAATAAAATCTCAAGAAATGGCTTAACAGCATCTAATCCGGCGATCCCACAACTCAACAGATAAATTCACCATAACAAAATCATGGCTAAACAATGAAACACAACCCAAAAAAGAGAGAGAGAGAGGCAGAGAGATCCACAACCAAAGGCTAAACGTTTAGAAAAACCAACACAATACCCCCAATTCGAACGCATTGAAGAAAAAGAACACTCAAAAAGTCCAAAACAGTAGCCATCAATGAGAGCGAGGTAGAAAGAGACCTTGAGAGTTGGCGAAATCTCGAGCAAATCGAAGACGAGCTAATACGAGATTTGTCCTCTAGCAATGGAAGAAAAAGAAAACAAATCCAAAAGGGAGTTATTAAGTGTCAGGAACTGCAAAGGTTTCAGTGGTCTGAAACTGAAACTGAGAATGGGGTTATCGAGAGCAGGCGTGACATGTCTGTTTTTAGAACTCTGAGTTTGGGAGAGTTGGGTAGAACACAAAACTTAGTTTTCCGGGGATCTCTATTGTTTAGGCTCAAGTGATGGCGGGGCATTTATTTTAGTGACATTCTAGGAACCAGACAAGTCTGGCCACACCATTCGGCCTTCGTACGTATATGATGTTGACCGGTCCAGCCCTCCTCTACTCAATCTCGTGGTGACGGTTGTCTTCTAATATCTTCCATTTCACCATTATTATCCACTTTTATTATATGTCCACAAATATTCAAACTCTCACCAATAATTTCTTCTATTTCTCCCAAGGAATATTGCATTTATAATTTATTTTATTTTATTCACCCAAAACCAAAATAAAACAAAAAAAAAACTTGTATTGGAGTGTACAAATCATCATCACATTTAATCTCATCGTGATGTTTCACCCATGATCAGGTTAAATGTGCTCGTATTGGTGCTAGACATGACTGTCTTTATAGATTATGTGAGTTGCTGGAACTTCGTAGACGACAACTTGAGCTAGAAGTATTTTACTCATTGTTCTTTTTTATGTGGATTAAGGTGTGTTGAACTGATTTGTTTGGCTTAACTAGGGATTAATAGTATTCTTCAACTACAAGTTTTTAGGGTTTGATATTTCAGGATTATTTTAGAGTAGTCTTGATTTGGGATATCAACTTTTACTTATTTTGGAGCCTTATTGGATTACTTCTTATTGTATTGTGGTGGTGTTTCAAGTTAGGGCAACTCGGAACTTAAACTCTTGTAAAGTTGCTATTTGATTTAGTAAATTTACTTGTCAATTTGCCCTATAGTTTTCCTCTATATTTGAGAGTTTTCTACATAAATTTGATGTTCTATTTATTTTTTGTCATATACGTTGTTCGGATTGATTATTTTTCGTGATTGGATTGCTTGAAATTGGTTGATTATTCTTGTTGATCATGTGAATGTTATTATTTGGAGCATCACAATTGGTATTAGATCGATAGACTCAGAAAGTGGTAATAGTTGTATAGTTAATTAACATCGACCAATTACTCAATACAGAGACCTATGATGAAAGATTTTTTGTATTGCAAAGATCTTTACGACCCAAAAAAAATGATGCCTTATCTAAATAAAACAAATGTCAGATAAAGAATGGGAAAAGATTAAGCGAAAAATCTTAGGCACTATTAGACAGTGGATTGATATCAGCATATTGAATCATATATCTCAAAAGACCAATCCATTTGAGTTGTGCAAGAAATTAAAGGGTGTTTATGAGAGGAAGATGACCCACAAAGGTCTCCTTAATCAAAAGGCTTGTAAACTTGAAGTTGAAGACTGAAAAATCAATGTCTAAGCATCCTAGTGACTTTTAGGACATCATCAACAAGTTGACCACCATGAGAATCATCATTGATAATGAGCTACAAGACTTTTTCTTGTTGAGTTCCTTGTCGAATAGTTAGAAAACTTTGGTTGTGACCATCAGCAACTCTACTCCGGATTATATGCTTTCTTTGGATGTAATTAAAGAGAGCATGTTCAGTGAAAAGATTATGAGAAATAAGATGTGTGTTGATAACGTATATGCTTTTGTGGTAGAAAGTTGAGGAAGAAATAAGAGTAAAGGTCCCAAAAGGCATGACAAATCTAAGAACCGGTCTAAGTATAGAGATGGCAATAAGACTAGGACATATCATTATGACACCAAACCTAATCATATAAAGAAGTTTTGCTACAAGTGAAGGAAAGACAAAAAAAAGCAAGATCACCAAAATAATGGAGATGATAAAAACACTGCAGCAACAGCCTCAAGCACAGATGATGAGGTGACCTTAATTTGTGCAACCAGTAAGTGCCTTCATGTTAGTGACTCAAATGTCGAGTGGCTTGTTGATATAGGGGATTCTAACCACTGCGTTATGAAGAGGGAGTACTTCATCAATTACATTAGTGGTGACTTTAGGAATTTCAAGATGGGTGATCAGAAGTCTGCTTGTATCGTTGACATGGATGACACCTGGGTTTAGGCTGATGTTGGTTGCATGTTAATCTTAAGAGATATATGATACATTTCTAACTTGTTCCTCAATTTATTGTTTGCAAATGTACTTGACCAAAAAGGGTGTTGGTTCACATTTATGGATGCTAAGTAGAAGTTGTTAAGAAAGTAATGACAATTGCTCTTGGTAAATTATATTGCACCATGTACATTACACATTTGATGGTGTGTGTTAGTGAATTACATGACATTGAAGATAGCACTTCTCCAAAATTATGGCATCATAAATTGAGACTTGTTAATGATAAGGGGATCAAATTGTAGCCGTAAATCTCTTGTTCCTATAAACACTACTATCTCTCTCGACCCCTATGATCATTGCTTAGTTAAAAAGCAACATCAAGTTTCTTTCCATAAAAGGTTTACCAAAAAGAAGACTAAGTTGGAGCTGGTACACTTTGATGTGTGTGATCCTATTGAGGTGGAGTCCTTGGGAGGTAATAAATATTTTATTACTTTTAATGATGATGTTTCACATAAAACTTGAGTTTATATGTTAAAAACAATTTTTTTAGGTGTTTGAGATTTTTAGAAATTTTCATGTCATAGTGGAAAGGGAGACAAAAAGAAAATTGAGTTTGAGTACACCCCCAATGAGTTTGAGAATTATTGTGCAAGACATGACATAAGACATGAGAAGGCATACTTGGTACCCTACAGTACAAGCATGTTGCCAAAAGGATGAATATAACCATTATGGAGAAGGTTCGATACATGATCAAAATGTCTAACCTACCAAAGTTTTTACAGGCTGGGGCGATCATAACTGCTCTATAATTCAGAAAAAAAAATAGAAGATTGTCATAAACAGAGACACAGTCTTCTATGAGCATAAGATAGGTGCAGATCTCGTCAAAGAAAGTAAGACTACTTCTAATAGTTTGTCTTATAATGCTACAAATGTTTCTCCTATTTCTACTTCTATTAATCAACCTACAAGTGATGAGGGCAAAGAGCATAAGCTAGCAACACATGAAGATAATGATCAGGTCCAACCTGATGGTGATGAGCCACATGACCCACATCTTGTAAATGATGTAGTAGATGAGTTCCATAGGCATCATTAGCAGGGGGAGCAACATGTCTCGATGTTGAAAGATATCTAACTTTTAAGGTCAACTAGAGAGAAAAGGATTTTGACAAGATACCTAAGTTTAGAATATCTCTTAGTCACTGGTAAAGGGGAGTTGGAGAATTTTCAAGAAGTGTAGTCATATAAAGACAAAGTATTTTGGCTCAAGGCAATGCAAGAGGAGATGAATCCTTTGAAAAAGAACGAGACCTACTGGTTAGTGAAGCTTCCCAAAAGTAAGAAGGCATTGAAAAATATATGGGTGTTCAAGATCAAGAAAGATGGTAATAAGCTAGAGCGTAAGATACTATTAGTGGTAGAGGGATGCAATATCGACTTCAATGATATATTTTCACTAGTGGTTCAGATGATTTCCATTTACATTATATTAGGTCTATCTACCAGTTTGGATCTTGAACTTGAACAAATTGATGTGAAAATTGCTTTCTTGCGTAAAGAATTATATATGGAGCAGCCATAAGGGTTCAAAGGAAAATAGAAGTTGTTTTATAAATTGAAGAATTCTTTATGGGCTCAAATAGGCACTAAGGTAATGGTATCATAAATTTGACTTATTTATGATTGACAATGGTTATAAGCGAACTTTAGTTGATCTTTGTATGTATTTCAGAAAATTTCTTGGTAGTAACTTCATTATCCTTCTCTTGTTTGTTAATGATATGTTAATAGTGAAACAAGACGTTGACATGATTCATAAGTTGAAAGGATGAATTGTTTAAGTTCTTTGATATGAAAGATTTAGGTCTTGCAAAATAAATTTTGGATATGAAAATTTATCGTGAAAGGTCGAAAAGTTGTGGTTGTCACAAGAAAAGTATATTGAACGAGTACTTAAAAGGTTTAATATGAAGCATGTCAAGCTAGTTAACAGTTGTTTTCAAATAACCATGTCAAGCTAGTTAAAATGGGATGGAGGGGGATATTGTTGTGATTCTAGCCCCATTTTATAAATATTTACTTGATCAATACCACCAAACTTGAATTTTGGGGGTCTTAGTTTCCTATATGGAACGAAAAGAACGAAAATTGGGCGAAATTAAGGCAAAAAATTGATGAATTGAAGTTGTTTATAAAAGACACACCCGTGTTGAGGTTGAACATGCTCTTGTTGTTGTTGGACACGACCGTATGAGTGACCATATAAGTTTCTGTAACCGTGTATGAATTGAATGATGATGATTCATCCTTGTTGAGATCAGACATGCTTGTATTGGTATTGGACACAATCGTGTCCATAGATTGTATAAGTTGTTGGAACCATGTATCTACATGAATGTTGATTATTGAAGTAAGATTGAGGGACACGGTTACTAGTAAGACCCGTGTGGGTGAACATGTCTAATGTATAACTCTAATTTTTATAAGATATAAAAGACAAATATAAAGGGCATCTGAATACACACAAAAAGAAAAAAGAAGTAAGAGTCAGTGAGTGAGATAGAGAACAAGAAGCTCTCTTTTTTCCTTTGGCCTTTGGTCGTTGTAATTTTTTTATATGTGAATTAAGGTGTGTTTGTGTTGATTTGTTTGGTTCAACTGGACCAATAGTATTCTTCAACTACAAATTTTTAGGGTTTAATTTTTTAGGATTAGCTTGGAGTAGTATTGATTTGGTATATGAATTTGTACTCTATCATTGAGTCTTATTATATTACTTGTTATTGTATTGTGAGAGTGTTTTAGGTAAAGTTGCTATTTGAATTGATAGATTCATTTGTTAGTTTGATATGTAATTTTTCTCTCTGCAATGAAAAATTTTTCATGTCAATTTGGTGTTTTTTTTTTTGTCATTTATGTTGTTCGGATTAACTATTTGTTGCAATTGAATTGGTTGATTATTTTTGTCGGTGTTGTTTAGAGCGATTGTTGATACCAACAAGTTTTCATTTCCATGATTTATAATTCTTCTTTTGCATATAAATGACGATTTTTTCAAAATTTCTAAGAAAAGATGTCACCTTTTTTTATGTTTTTTTGCAAGCAGAAAACCTGGCTTCAACGACACATAAAGGAACCTTTTTGACTGTTATTTATATGCTTTGTCGTGAGCTTGAAGCTGTCACGAGTGTAGTCAAAAAGGTGAATATGGTATGGCACACCTTTCCCCTCAATCTCAGATATTTAGATAGTCTGGGTAGAGTCTTGTTTAAACTAAACTTGAAAAAATGACTTGTATTAACTGAAAAACACTATACTAAAAGCTAGATAAAATGTACTAACGTGAAGATTGTATAATTAAGCTGTTCACATCAATAGACATATGAAGAGCTCCAAGTTTACATCATAAGATTTCCCCAAAGAAACGTGGAAAATCACCAATCATGAGACACATGGGGCCTCGAGTACTGCGAATCACACGGTTCCCATGGTTTGAAGAATGGTGGTAGCCACTCATTCAGGACAGAGACTCCCCAACCGTCATCCTATAAACTATAAAGGGCATTTACTTGGGGAGAGATGAGAAGAGAAGCGTGTAGGGTTACCGAATGCAAGGCAATAAATTAACAGATTACAATGCATAAGGGGTTAAAACTTTGCAAGGTTAGAATAGACAGTTTACCAAATTCACTGTGACAACGGTGATGGATTGATGATTGGGAGGAGGAGGGTTGCTGTCGTTTGGGTCACACTCAACCAGACTTGAACGTGTACTTAAAACAAATATCAAAATATAGGCTATTATTTTTTAACACTTCTTTTATTAAATGCAACAGGATGTTTAAATTAAAGAAAGAGATTAGTTGTAAGTTTTGTTCTTATTTTATTAAATAAATTATTTTCAATGACAATTTATAGTCAATATTAAAAAAAAAATTAGAGAGTTGCAAGGACACCAATGAAATAAATTTCGTACCATATCAGTAATAAATTGGTACAAAATTTGTTTTTGCTATATCGGTCCTAAATATCGGCTTGTACCGGTTCATACTAGTCCGCTTCGATCGTACCGGCTGGTATTGTAATTTTACAAAAATTAAGAATTGTTTTAAAAAAATTAAAATTTGCCCCTTCCCTCCTTCCTTTTTTTAAAC
>JANIMX020000289.1:3231751-3244994 GCA_024582655.2 Erythroxylum kunthianum | reverse complement strand
ACATAAAATATATCACAAATAAAATGAACTAACCGTAGAGATGTGTGTAAATGGTTTTAATAAAATGTAAAAATTTAAAATTAGTTAAACCAAAATTAAAAATGTCAATGCCTATGGCTACAATAATTTAACCTATAAAAATGAAGAACATTGACCAAAAAAGATACGTGCTTCAGATATTTTTGGCTTATCAAAAAGAAGATATTTAGCAAATGTCTGACACAAATGACACGTGGCCTCCCACACCCCACTTTGTTATCCAACTTTTGACGATATGATTCTTCATCAAATGTATCCACCAGTCAGATGTTAACAAGCGTCCTTGGTGATCTCTGTAATGACATGTGTACTCCACTCAATATATAGAATCTTCAACACTAAATTGGCCATTGTCCATCTGACGCATGTCCTTCCTCTGACCTCTGGAGTCGAGCATATAAGCAGCCGCGTAACGACCATTTGCAATTGTTCCAATGAGCACGCACAAGGGACAAGCAACTTACCCACCCTATAGGAGACCAAGCTCCGGTGAGTTTGGAACACTTAAAGAGCGAGTTCTTCTCCTGGTTTTCGAGTCCTTGAAATGGGACCTCCACACGCTCTGCGCTATCGCTTCCGTCAACCGCACGCTTCGTGCCACCGCAAAAAGGTTATTCTGGCGCGAGCTGTGCTCGAATCGAGCCCCGAGAATGCTATCCACATTGATGCACAACGAGGTCAGCGCTCGATTCGACGATTTCTGGCGCGCAATCGCAAAGCTGATGTTCTTCTGCTGCGGTTGCGAGTCGACTCTGAACTTCAAGGTGAGTAAGGTGCGTGGCCATTTCGTGGAAGAATCGCGGTTCTCAAAGACTTCGGGTCAGGGGTTTTTAGTAAAGAGTTGCCAGGTCGATTTGTTGTACATGAGCGACCCGTGCGAGCATAGCATGGCGAATCATGGGGACGATGTGGGGGTTTACAGAGGAGTTTTCAAGGGATTTATGAGATCAAGGACCCGAGCTTGTCTAATTGGACGGAAGGTGACGTTGGAGGAGAGACTGTTTTGTCCTTATTGTGGGGCCCGCGTGTGGAGCATGACAAGGGCTCGCCTCGTTCCTAAGAGTGCGGCTCGGCGGCTTGGGTCACGCGATGGGAGGTTGGAGTATTTTGTTTGTGTGAATGGGCACTTGCATGGAGCCTGTTGGCTCACGGCTTTATCGTCCGATGAAGATCACGTTGATAGCGGTAGCGCTAATTTAAGTATCGACGGTGAAGAGGATAGTTAAGACAATCGCACGGCGGTAAGTTGACAGCACGAGCTCCGCGGATTTTTGACACGTTGATCATAGGATCTTAAGATTGTGAATTTCTGACATGCCCCACGTGTGAAAGGTAAATCTTATCTACAAAAACTGCAACCTCAATTGGGCTGTCCATTTAGGTTGTTGTTGGGAGGAGATAGTCATCTTGTAGATATAATTGGGCAGTGCAATTTTGAAGATTAGTGCATGAAGACGTTAAATCTATGGAAGATTTACAAGTAAATCGTTTCAGTCGATCTCCTGTGGTTGTACAAAGTAAAGTAGAAGTGGGTGTCTTTTACAATGAACATAGGGGAGGGAGGGGAGACAAGACATTGTGAAATATTGTACTAAACAAAGACATGATTACAAGTTATTATTTATTTATTTTATTTTAAGCAGAGTCCCATTGTGATTATATATATATATATATATAAAGACGTGGAGCCAATTTCCCTGACCTTCCTTCCCATAAAATAAAAATAGCAATTACAACCAATTTTTAGTTAATTTGACAAACCAACTTGTAAATACCAAAAGTTCCTAAAGCACAAGTCCTAACTAATAGCATCATCAACATTGTAAATACCAAAAGTTTCGAAAATTCGTTGTCGTTTAATGATTCCGCGTGACTTTAACGATATTCCACTCAACGTTGCCGCCATATTTCACAAGGCTCTGTTTCGTTTGCTGTACTCTGTTTCTTTCTTTCTTTTTTTCTCTCTTGAAAACCAACTTCTGAGAGTGAATCTTTTTCAGTTTGTGACGTACCTGTCATTGAACTTCTATTGTTTTCTTTCTGGCTCTCCTCCGTTTCATTTACTCCTGTGAGGTAACTTCCTGTATGTGATGCCCTGTTTTATCGTCTCATGAATGTTTCCTGAGAGAGTTGAGAATAATGCGAGTGTTCTGGGTCTGTCAAGAGTCTTTTTCTTGTTACTGAGAAGGAAGAAGGCGCGTGGCGTGGCATGAGAACAGTTTTTTATTTTATTTTATTCGAGATTTCCCAGGCACCTAAGATCCAAGGAATTTGGAAGCAATGTTTTTTTTTTTGGGACACATTTTTCTTTATGCTTTTACGTTCTGATTGGTTTAAGTTATAGAACACCTCGAGTTTCTGTAAAAATTCATTGTTTCGATCCAGTTAATCTTGAATTCTGATGGAAAATCAATTAGAAAGAAAAAAGAATTGGCTTTTCGTGTCGTTTCCTGTAAATATGGTTATCTGCATCAATGATTTCCACGTTGTTTACCTAGGGGGCATCGAATTCTTATTCTTATACATTTACATGTCGGTTGTAGGTTGTCGTCGATCTACAAGGGGAAAGATGGCTAACCTTCAAGATATTGGTTATTCGGCGGCCGTTAACCTTCTCACAGCGCTTGCTTTTCTCATAGCATTCGCTATGTTAAGGCTTCAGCCTATTAATGACAGAGTTTACTTTCCCAAATGGTATCTCAAAGGAATAAGATCGAGCCCAACACGTGCTAAAGCTTTGGTCACCAATTTTGTTAACTTGGATTACAGAACGTACTGCAAATTTTGGAATTGGATGCCTGCCGCACTCAAAATGCCAGAACCTGAGCTTATAGACCATGCTGGGCTTGATTCTGTAGTCTATATAAGGATTTACTTATTGGGGTACGCATTCTTTTGCCCAGCCTTATGAGCTTCTTAGGTTGATTCAATTTTCTTGTACATAGGAAGGACTCTGTTTCTATAAACTTGTTAGTGATTAAATCATCCTCAATTTTTCATCGAGTTATGAGCCCTTAGCATTCTAGCAGACTTTTCTATTGATTTCTGAAACTCTTTCTGCATGATATATTTCTCCAATTTGAATGGAACGGTGACTATCACCTTAACATCAGATCAGATGATCACTTCATTAAGCTGTTTATCTTACTTGCAGCGTGAAAATATTTGTCCCGATAACAATTCTAGCATTTGGTGTTTTGGTGCCTGTGAACTGGACTGGTGGGACATTGGAGCATATGAAGGATTTGACGTTCAGTGATGTTGACAAACTATCAATATCAAACATCCCCTCTGAATCCCCGAGGTGAGAAACTTCACAAAAGCCACTATGTTTTTATCTTTCTGTCTCCTTATAAATCATACTTGCTCTAGTGTCCCTTTGTAAAGGATACCGTATTAGCCCTGCGTGGTTATGAAAACTTCCTTTTTCACCATGGAGGTTTGGAAAGAGAATCGAGTATATTAAAAAGAAAAGACAAATTTAAGTTGCACTGTATCAAAATATATGCTGATTGAAGTTTCTGTTCGATCAGCGAAAATATCAGAATCCAAGAGCGCTAATACGGCTTAATTTTGTATGAAAAATGGGATTGTGATTACTGATTCTGCAGAATTGGCTATTGAAAAAAAAAAAAATTCCTGGATGCAGCTCCTGCTTCTTTGTCAAGTCATAATACATCCTGATGACTGACAGAATTAGAAAGCTATTTAATTGTGGTTTAGTTGGTTCTTGCATTGCTTAGATTTTATGAGTTTAATGTTTCAAGTGTTTCTGTGTAACTCTAAATCTTTCACATTGGAATTCAACTGTGCTTTAGATATTGTAACTGTTACTTCTTTTCTTTTCAAGGTTTTGGGCACATGTGGGGATGTCATTTGTATTCACCTTTTGGACATTTTATGTGGTTTACAAGGAGTACAAGACAATAGCATCCATGAGGTTGCGATTTTTGGCATCAGAAAGCCGGCGTCCTGATCAATTTACAGTGAGTTTATCTAATATCATCTGATACAAACCCCTACCCTTCTTCAAACATTATCTTCACTCGATGCTTATATTGTACAACTATTGTTTCAGAGATTTTTGTTTTTTGTGAAAATTTTCTATTCTGTTCACCAATATGAGAGACTTTCTTGATTGAAAGATTTTTTATGACCCCCATTTCGATAATTGACTTTTGTCCAAGAAAACTAGCCTTCCTCGTGTACTTAGTCATAGGTGTTGGATGGTTTCAATCTGCATTTGAATTTCCAGATAATGGAACGTGCTATGTTAAGTTTAATGTGTAGATCAAGCATAAATGTTACAGGGGATGAAGTAGGAAGGCATATCAGGGAAGAACAGAGACCTTCTTAAGTATTTCATTACTTGTAGCTTCTATAAATTCGTATTCTCTTTATCTACCCTTTGAAGGAGGCTGGATATTTCCAATACGAAATAGGAATATGTTTAAATGTAGTCACTTTATTTTCCACCTAGATTACATCCGTAGTGCCTGTATTTGAAGCTTCAGACAATTACTTGATGCCTGTGAGAGTATTTGTCACTTTGTTAGTGGCTTGGTTAATTCATATCTGAAACTTATGTTGCTAGCATTGGATTAATTTTTAACATTTTTCTCAGGTTCTTGTCAGGAATGTTCCACCAGATCCTGATGAATCTGTTAGCGAACACGTCCAACATTTCTTTTGTGTGAACCATCCCGATCACTATCTCACTCACCAGGCAAGAATATGTAACTAAGTAGCTTAAGCTCGATAATATTTTGTCTTCTATATTCTCAAAGCAAATATGTCTTACATTTAATGTTCTTTGACATTGATATTTTAGGTAGTCCATAATGCAAATAAGCTTGCAAGCTTAGTAGCAAAGAAAAAGAGCTTGAGGAACTGGTTGACTTATTACCAGAATAAATATGAGAGAAATCCTTCGACCAAGCCAATGACAAAGGTATCGTTCTTATTAAACTACCTATTTTTGTGTCTATGAACTCTGCATTTTCATTTCAGTGAGACCCTCAGTCTAGATTCTTAACTGGGCATTTTCTTTCTGGTATCGTCAACCTACACCTATCAATCTGTAGACAGGTTTTTTTGGTCTCTGGGGAACTAGAGTGGATGCAATTGACTGGTATTTGTCTGAGATTGAGAAGTTGAGCAAAGAAGTAAGTTTTTTTGAAGCCAAGATCATCTTATTATGTTATTTCCTCCTCGTCAAGATGCTTCTTTGCATAGATCACCTTAATATTTCCTTTACGTTTTCATATACTGTTGCTGGTGTTACTTTCACTTAACAGTCCACAGTACGAGAATGGAAAGAGGAGTTGCCAAGCTGTGCACCTGTTTCGCCAGACTAACAATGCTTGTATTGCATTGACTGTTCTTTGAGTGAAGATGTACCGATTGCAATCTGATGGCCATGATTTTCTTTACAGATTTAGTTAGATTTACCCTGTTCTAACTTAGCCATAATCTGACAGAAACATTTAATGAGTGCTTTGCTGCAAACATTTAGAATAGGTTTATTGTGCTAAGATACCACTCGGGTGCCTGATGCCTCTGAAAGATTTTCTCCTTCTGGATAACCATTTGTCGATAGTTTTTCATTATCGTGTTCTCAAAAGTATTTGACACGTTGAAAAGAAGAAGGCCAACGACCATAAAGGTGGTATCTTTGAGCTCTGTCTAATGTATACTCGCGTCAACTGCTTGCAGGAAGAAGCAGAAAGAGAGAAGGTTCTGCGTGATCCTAATTCGGTGATCCCAGCAGCATTTGTTTCATTCAAATCCCGATGGGGAGCGGCTGTCTGTGCTCAAACTGAACAGACTAGTAATCCAACAATTTGGTTGACTGAAAGGGCTCCTGAGCCCCGTGACGTCTATTGGGACAATCTCGCAATACCATATTTTGAGCTGACAATTAGAAGACTACTCATGGGAGTTGCCTTATTTTTCCTGGTGTTCTTCTTCATGATTCCTATTGCAATTGTTCAGTCACTAGCCAACATTGAGGGTATCCAAAAGGCTTTTCCTTTCTTGAAACCACTAATAGCAGTGTAAGTTTTTCTTTCCCTCCTCTAACTATCTTTTAAGCTTTCCTTTTCATGCTTTAAACTGTTCAATTCTCGCTTGAATGGTATGCCACCATGTTTCTAGAATCATCATGTCTCCTCCAATCAGGAACTTTTAATCAATTTTGGAAAACCTAAGCCATCTTGCAGATGAATAGCTAAGATATACCAAGTAATCTCCAAGAAGCAGCAATTAGTACCCTATATGAGTATGTGTTTTAAGTTCTTGTCTATGCCTTGTGAATGTCACCGAAAGGAAAAGATGTTTTGATTACTCCTGCTATTCACAGTTTAAAAGGGTATTCCTTTTAGAAGTTTGTAGTGTTAAAACAATCTGATCCAGGTGGATTTTTCATGCAGAAAATCAATCAAGTCTCTAATCCAAGGGATTCTTCCTGGCATTGCTCTGAAGATATTTCTTATTCTGCTTCCATCGATCCTCATGTTCATGTCCAAGATAGAAGGATTCACATCCCTCTCAACTTTGGATAGGCGATCAGCAGCAAAGTATCATTTCTTCATACTTATTAATGTGTTTCTTGGCAGTATCGTTGCTGGAACAGCACTGGAGCAGCTTAAATCTTTTATGAAACAGTCTGCAACTGAGTATGTTAAATACTTCTCCTTATGTAAAATTTCATATAAATCTTAAAGTAGTGGGATTAGCTTCATCCGAACTTCTGACCACAATGACTGTAGGATTGTGTAATCAAGATGTATTGTTTATAGCCTATCTAACAGAAGATGCTATGTTACTCATCAGGATTCCCAAAACAATTGGTGTATCCATTCCCATGAAAGCTACTTTCTTCATGACTTACATAATGGTCGATGGGTGGGCTGGAATTGCGGCAGAGATTCTCAGACTGGTACCATTAGTCATGTTCCATTTGAAGAACACTTTTCTGGTTAAAACAGAGCAAGATAGGGATCAAGCAATGGATCCTGGTTCTCTGGAGTTTGCAACTTCTGAGCCTCGCATACAGTTATACTTCTTGCTGGGACTTGTTTATGCAGCTGTGACACCCTTACTTCTTCCTTTTATCGTTATCTTCTTTTCTTTCGCTTATTTGGTGTTTCGACATCAGGTACTGTTAACTTATTAGTTGACTTTTGACGATCTACACTCAGTGAAAGTACTCAGAGTATCTGTTACCTGCAATGCTAATGGCATTTTTGCTTATTTTTGTAAGATTATAAACGTGTATGACCAAAAGTATGAGAGTGGAGCTGCATTTTGGCCAGATGTGCATCGAAGATTGTTGATCGGTTTAGTAATAGCTCAACTTCTCTTGTTGGGATTGTTGAGTACGAAAGGTGCCGCGGAATTGACACCCTGTCTCATTGCTCAGCCAATCCTGACAATTTGGTTCCACAAATTCTGCAAAGGCCGCTTCGAGTCTGCATTTCTGACTTTTCCATTGCAGGTTAGTGAAGAATCTTTTGTAGTTGCCGGGACTTTGTTTCTGATAATGTGATTGTCACATGGAAAGTGTTACTTATCAAAGTCTTATCAAAGCAAGAGCACTAATTGTAGATAATGGAACTTTCGCTTTATTTTGATCACAGGATGCCATGGTGAGGGATACGCTGGAGCGAGCTACAGAACCAAAACTAAACTTGAAAACCTACCTTCAGGATGCCTACATACACCCAGTTTTTAAGAGGGACGAACCGGAAACGCCTCAGATCCTTGACGAAGAAGTCAATAGCCCTCTTGTGGCAACAAAGAGAAAATCAACGACTGGCAACAGCATAAAGATTTCTTCTGAAGGAACCTCTGAAGTAATATCATGAGAGTAGTGAGATCAGTTTAATATTCATGTCATTCTTTAATGTGGATTGCTGGTTAGGACTTTGAAGTGAGTGAGGAAAAGTAGGATTTGCCCCAGAATCTTTCATCATTGTAGGTATAATTAACTCTTTTTCTTCAAATGTACCATGTATATTATAAAGCACATCAAAGAGGAAGTTTAGAATTTCAGCTTTAAAAATCATAAAATCTTACATCCTGAAACTGCAAAACTCGCCCCTCGACGAGATTACTGCTTATTGTAATGCCTGGTTCATCAAAGGACATTGCATTTGATTACTGGTTTCAATTGTAGCCAGACACCTCCCATCGTATTAGCCAAATAGGTAGAGAAGAAGCAGGAAACCATTGTATATATGACCTTATCACATGCCACAGAGTTGCAGACAAACATCCCATGTTAGGACTGGGAATTTAAAAGATATCCAGCTAAAATCTATTTTAAGCTCTCAAGGAAGTGGTGGAAATTTTGGCTATCCGTCCTGCCCTTGGGTTACTTTCCAAACTGTTCTTGCCCTGGAAAATCTTACTCATATCTTTCACTTGGATCTGGTGAAGAGCCTCATGCCTTTCTTGTCAATTTACTACTACAGATATATCGTTATCTTTGTTGTTGGTTTTTTAGGGATGAATAGCTTCGACTACATGACACTATGGCCTGCAATTGTCTCGTTCTAGTAATTAATCTTCCAACTGATCTGTGGATGAAATAATTGTAAACTTCTGAAACATCAAATTCGATCTATACATAAAATATAAATCGTGGCCTTGAAAGCAACTGAGCAAGCAATGGCATATGTTCATGATCACGAGCACATAATAACAGCAAGAACGCGTAAAAGAGGGCTGGTTAGGCAATATTTTCCCTGATTTTGTGTTACTGCAATTTTTTCTATCCTCTTTAACTTTATGATACAATGACATCCTCCTCCAGAACCTTAAACAACCTGGAAGCAAGAGATTATGATTATCAACACAGATCATAGCTGACATGGATGAATAGATATAGGCACGTAAAAATCCGAGGACAATTATGAAAGTGAATGGCGAGTGGCTTTCAGGGGTACTTGCAAAATGCTCTTAGGAATCAGCTAAAAGCATGTCCTAGGTTCCTAGCATATAACTCCTTATGATTTCAATTAACATGTACAAAGATGTTGGGTTTCTCTTCTGGCCAGAGGTGATGTACAGACCTAGCTGCTCCAACTGAAGGACGATAGAAAAGAGATTAAACTTACTTCTCTATCTAAAACCTTAAAGAGGCATTTCACAGATGCTGAAACCCGGTTTCAATAATCAATCTGGCGGCAGCTCCCATTGCACCAACTCCACCGTGTCCCAGCAAGGATAAAGCCAGCTCTTCCTCGTTCCACTGTCTCAGTCCCTGGCTTAGCCTTTTTAATACATCCACATCAACCTCTAACACCCATTGCGGAGTGCAAGCAACCATCAAACTAACAAATGCAGAGATATATGCCCTTGCAGTGGCCCAATCACAACCTAGAGATATTTTCCCGTCCAAGGCACTTGCCAGAAATTGTAGATGGGTTTCAAGGACCTTAGGCCGTCGGTGAGATGCTGTAGATTTTGAATCTACACCCCAAGCAAACGTTCCACAGAGCACTGCAAAGTATGCAAGGGCATAACCACGTAACATGGCAACCACCCCTCCACATTCCACACCTTCCTCTTCAGACTCATGTACTGATATAAACCAAGAAGGCAAAGTTTCTTTGATCAAAGTCTGAACCAAGCTCAATCCACCAGTTATCCAAACTAAAGAAGCCCCAAGGGAAGCAGACAGCTTGACGCGTGCCATTGCTGCAGCAAATGAAACCTGGCCATACTTCATTCCATACTTGGTTTTTCTCAATTTTTCATTTGTCCCTCTGGATAACCCACTACTTGCAATATGTCCAACAGAGTGCATTAGAAGAGAGAGAATTTCTTCTGATATGAACATCACATTTCTCATAGATCGATAAACCCTCAAGTAAAGAATTCCAGGGGCAACAGCAGAGATTCCACCAAACAAGTGGGAGCCAAACCCATGGCCTAGAAGATCACCCACACCACCATTGCTGGAAATGTGAGGTGAACAACCAAGAGTAGAAGTGAAGCAGCTTTTCAGTAACTGGACTACAGCATCACTATTGTGATAAAAGATTGTCTGAGAAGCAGAAAACACAAGATAATCACTCCAACGCTTGACCTTTTGGGACCAAAGGGAGGTCAGGATGGGCATACATGGCCAGGGGCAACTAGCAGTAAGGGAATTCAAGGCTGGTCCAACCAGAGTGAGGAACCGCCCAGACACTTTATCAAGTTTGTAAGTGATTGTCAGGCTTACGAGGGCAGCTAGTGGCAAAGGAAGTGTAGCTGGAGAGTTTCCACCTGCAAGTGGAGGTAGCAAACATATGATTTCACCACAAGTCAAAGTTCCTGGGAACAACAAATGGTAATTCTTCCCACTCAATGCAAGGAGACTATTTTAATGTAACATACAAAATTCCCCAAAAGTATCAAATTTCACCATAAGATCAATAAAATAAACTTTAATAAGTTTGCATAATAATCTTCTATTCTGTTCTTTATCTATCCATTCTCTTCTTTAGATGTTAATTAATAGTAAATATCAAAATCTCTAAAGAAATGAAAACACAATCTTTCCTTCCTTTCTCTAAAGAGAAAAGAGGGAGTGGAAGTGAAAAGAAAGAAACAACAGTTAACTACAAAGGTGAGGAATTACCTACAGTAAGGCTAGGAACATCCACACCTGTGGCAGCTAGAATTTTCTTGATCTGCTGCTCAACAGCAGACAAATTTGCAGCGGGGCTTGGCCAATCAGTTCCATTCATAGAAGCTGGTTTCCATATGCCACGGGTAACCTCAGCTGAGAAGTAGCTTACAATGGTCCCCAAAGATGCTGGTAGAAAATCAGCCAGATCTTTGAGCCCTACAAAATAGAGCAGGTATATGTAATGGTTAATGCTCATTATTCCTACTTGTAAAACCACTTTGCTTTTTTAAATAAAACTATGTACTTCTTTCTCAGTCTGATCCTCTAATCCTCTCATCAGCCATTCATTTTTATCTCAAAATTCATATATGACACTCGATAGGGTGTCTGAGCTTTTTGTAGAGATACTTGCATCAACTACTATACGAACCTGTAGCTAGTTCACGGGGAGAAAGTCTTCCATGGGCACAGGCTGTCAAAGCAGCATCAAGTGCAAAAGGAGTTGCTTCTAGGATATCCCATGCAGGTACCTTCAGTCTAACATATGCATCCTCAGATCCAGTCCCAGATGAGCCACTGCTTCCAGAATTTGACGGAACACCTCTATTTATCCTTCTGAACATCGTATTGAGGAGTGCATCAACAATCTGGTGAACTGTGGTCCCATGTACAAGACCAGAAAAGGTAGAGGTAATGCACTGTAGATGCTGCCGATACCAGCCTTTCAATTTTGGAAAAGAATCTAAAAATATCGGTTCTAAGGACATACGTAGAAATTTAGAACATCTCTTAATTTTGAGTCGATCCCCTGCTGAAGATCCAAAAGATGCTAGTTGGGAGTTCCGCACTAATAAAAGGTATTCAGGACTAAAATGAAGACGCATATGTGGCACATCACCCATCACATGTTCATTAGGTGGATGATCAAATCTCCATAGCCTAAGCAGAAGAACAAAAGCATTGGAGAACACAGCATGGGAAGACACTTCTTCTCCTGTTGGCAAAGTCCAGGAGACCTTCGGAGCACTTGACCCAAAGACCTCACAGATAGGCATCAATACACCTGCAAGTAGTGGAACCTGGTAAAAGATGACATATATTAGTTAATGGAAAACATAAGTGACAGATATCATCATTTGTACAGGACTCCATTCCTTGAATTGCATTTATAAATCTTTTGTTAGTTTCCCAGTTTTCTTATAGCAAGAAAGCAGGCACCATGGGGGGTGCATTTGTTAAGTGGCCAAAAGCCCATATCTTTCAATTAGTCACAGAATTCCTTTCAATTTTCCTCTTTAGTAAAAAATAACACAACACACAGTTCACAAACATGCATATCACACAGAACATGAGGTGATAGAGTTCAACCCACCAAACCATGCAAGGATAAAATCTGTACACAATCCACTGATGAAAGTCCAACAAGAAGAACATTCAGGAGTGGAGCATAATTAATCAAGTGACTCTCACTCCCAGAATAATCTGTTGGAACTGTTGGAGACAGCAGCTTTATGATAAAAAGAATTATGTTCTCCTGCAAACAAGAGTTAAGAGACTGAATCAAGATCAACATTCAGTTGAAAAATCTTAAAATTCTTATTCTAGGAGGATGGAATCTACGGGGGAGAGGGAGAAAAAGGTTTTAAAGCATATTGACCTTACCTGTACATTCCACCCACGAATAAGAGATGCCCCGCAAAGAATGGTAGCTGCAGATATCTTCTCATCATCAGAACCACTTACAGCAACCTCATATATTTTCTCGATCTCAGATAAGCTTCCATCAAATCCATGAGCTTAATTCAGTTGCATACCACTGGATAAATTTACAAAAAAGAGCATCTGAAATACCTGGCTTCAGGAAAAAGAATGGTGTGACTGAAGACCAGGTAATGCATAACTTTATAAAACAGAATTCAACTCTAAAAGTTCGGATTATCAGGTCGACGAGACCACAGTTTATATGGCCAGAGTCCAGACCATAAACAACCTATTTAGCATTCCTTGACATAAAGAACATCCAGAAAGTAACAAAGCATTTCCTATGTCTGTCATCCTTTAAGACATATCAACCTATAGCAAATAGAAATGACAGAAGTGCCATGCGATACTTGAAAAATAAACTTCTATGTTGCACGAATCTTGATTCATTAGGGTAATTGTTAACAAGCAAGATAAAATTGACCAGTTCTGATCTTCAATATCGAACCACATTATTTGATTCTACAAAGCACTAACAATCTCAGATGCTGCAAAAAGAAATGATCACAAGAGAATCTATGTTGATCTTGTCAATTGAAATTCAGGTATAGACCTTGAACTTCCTAAAATGAAGAATGGCATAGATTTTTATGGATTCAAAGCCCAATAAACAAAAATAAAAAGAAATCAAACCGCTAGTTGAAAACCTTGCTCATTGACAGAACCATGCCTTAACAAGTGAAAAAATATAAGCACGAAAGCTATTTCAATTAACACAATTTAGTCAACTACATATAGAGCATTCCACATAAAAAGAAAGTGTACCTTGAAGCCGGAGTTCCAACCAAAGTATTAGTCAATGAGGGAGTTAGAGGTGAC
>JANIMX020000289.1:3062118-3072593 GCA_024582655.2 Erythroxylum kunthianum | reverse complement strand
ATATCTCTTATTTAATTTTTATAAAATTATAAAATTAAATTTATTATAATTAGCTGTATTTTTTTTCAATTTAGCTTATTTTGAGTTTGGACTCAGATTTTATTTCTTATACATAAAAAATATGTATATCATACAAATTGATACATTGAGAGCCTATTTGTTTTAGCATTTGGGAGGAACTGATAGTCTCAAACAGCTCCTGATTCAACTACTAGCTGTTTGGTAAAGGACATCAAACAGCTATTGATAGCTGTTCAAGCCCCAAACAGCTCATGATTTAATAAATTATTAAAGTTAACTTTTCACATTCAACTATCAGCTATCAACTACTAACTATCAGTTTTCAGCTGTTAGCTCAAACAAACTGAATGTAGATCACTAGTTTTAAGTTAGAGTTAAACATAAGTGCTTGTAATTATTATAAAATTATAATTTCATTGTAAGTAATTATCTTGTAAATCAACAAATCATTAACCCTGGCTCGGCTCCTCATGATCTCTTAGATTAGGCCTTGTTTGTTTGAGCTGATAGCTGATAGCTGATTGTGAAAAGCTACTTTTAGTAATTTATTGAATCAGAAATTGTTTGAGGCTTGAATAGCTATCAGGAGCTGTTTGATGTCCTTTACCAAATAGCTGATAGTTGAATCAGATCCTCCCAAACGCTAAAATAAACAGGCTGTTAATCACTATAATTGGTCCCATCAGGTTCATTTCTCAGGCCGATGATATAAATTAAGCGAAAAAGAAAACCGAGTACAAAACCTAAAAGATAAGCCACGACGCAGAGGAAAGAACTCCAACCACTCAAAACCATGTCTAAACAAACATAAACAAACAGCAACCACTTTTGTCCGTATCTGAGTCCTTGATGACAAGGAAGTGTAAATGTAGATTCTGGAGTGTCAACAATCCACGGTTGTTCTTTTCTCAATCTCATTTTCTTATGGTCACTGCCACTCAAAATATGGCGGACTTAGATTCCTGGATTTTTATGCCTTTAGGAGGATAAGCTCATGTGGTTCTGTGTCACACATAGGAGAGATTTGGATTTGGTGCTTTGATTGAAAAGCTGAGTTCCTTCTCTCCAGGGATGATGCTTAAGTTTTGTTTGATGACTTCTCATGCCTGCCCACCTGGCCCTGGGTTCGTGTTTCTCCAAGATCGGAACAGGGTTGTCAAGGTATTTACCTAAAAATTGTATCTTGATTGTTGATGGGTGGCCTACTTGGCTTTTATGATTGGTGTTGTGTATGTTCATTGTAAATTGGGGTTTTCTTTGTTTGAGAATGTTTATTGTGATATGAGTTTCCGGTTTCAGTATTAGATTGATGATTTTGCGAGTACCTGAGCCTCAGGGCATGGTGGTACGCATGATAAGCTTATCGTTTTGTGATATTTATGCGCTTGGTTATCTGGGTATTGGGGGACATTCTAGTGCTTTTTTTTCGGGTTTGAATTCAATTATTCTACCTGTTGTAGGAAACTCGTTACCTGGCTTGATTGTTATAGTTTCTGATTACGTCCTACCTCATTAACTTAAATGTTGTTGTTCGTGTCCATAATCTGTGTTGGATCAGTTTATTATGAATTGTGAAAGGGATCTACCTAGTGCAGTGGACTGGTCTTGTGTCTACAGACAATATGTTGCTGGTTCACGTACTAAGAGGAGCCACTTGATATGAATTTGATGTAGTAGGATATGTTGCTGGTTCACGTACTAAGAGGAGCCACTTGATATGAATTTGATGTAGGAGTAGGATATGTTGCTGGTTCACGTACTAAGAATTTGATGTAGGAGTAGGACTTTACATAAATTTTTGACATCAAGAGTGTCTAAGGCATATTTATTGGTTACTGTCTGTTTTGATTATTGTCAAAGCGATTCAATTTCTCCTATCTTTTTTTTATAATTTTAAAAATCTCTTATTTCACTTGCTGTTCAATAAATTATATTTTCTAACTTTACTTGGAAGCGATTTGCTTCTTTTCACTGATCAACCTTTTTCCATGTAGAAGTGTTCTTAATGTCATCCTAATTTAATTTTAGCAGCGTCCATTGTAACCAATAATAGTTCAATGATAAAGAATTATGTACATGGTTGATGCAGGATTATCAATGCTATTTTCCAAGTCAGCAAGCGAAACAAGATATTTCCAGATTGAACTCTTATGTGATGAAGTTGCTTCCGCAAGAGGAACCATGGATTCAAGAGCATGAATTCCATGAAGTCAGCCAGCTTTCCAAGATTGACCTAGGCATTAGAAGGCCTGTTCTCATTGATATCCAAGGTTTATAACTCACCGATGCCTTGTTGGATGGCCTAGTTTCAATACCATTTCAGAATAGATTGCTGACCTCCACTTCGTGCATAACTGCAAAATGAATGTTGATGTTGCTTTATGAAATGCTAAGAAATATTTAAATCTAACAGGTTTAGGGGGCATAACTTGTCAGTCAAATTTTTAGTTAAGTTAATGGAAACCATCAGTGATAAATTGTTCTAGAAGGGCACCTGTTGTGATGACTATGCTACAAGTAGTTGTGGTGAGAGTGAGACCTGATGGAATGACGTGGTATAATGATTTGAGCTGTCTACTTCTTGTTTGTGAAACTTATGAAGCATAGTTCTTTGCAAATTCAAAGTAATTTTTACTAATTTTCTTCCTGTGTACAGAGAGCTGCTGTGACTTGGCCCACTTGAGCCTTGGGATGGTTGAACGGTGTATAAAACATGAGAAAATGATTCAATATCTTATGTCCAGATCAAGTGAATTAGAGGAAGGTGGACTTGATCTATCTTTATTCTCAGACTTGATGGGATCTCAAGGATTAGACTATGCCATGGATTTGCAGCTTTATGCTCCTGTTATTTACCCAAATGGAAGATTTGACATCCCAAAGTCAGCAGTGGACTTTGTAGGTGATGTTGCCTCTCGTTCAAAAATAAAAAATTACCTAAATAGTCCACTCTTACTCACTGGAGGTGCCACACAAATGGGAGACATTGACTCTAGTCTCGAATATTATTTGACGAAGAAACCAACCACAACAAAGAGGCACAAAGAATCGATGCTTGTTCCTCAATTTAGCAGGTATGGATTTCAAGACATAACATGACTAATTTTAATCAGAAATACTTGCAACTCATAGGTATTAATTATTCTGGAGTTGAATTCTTAGAAGGTTCAACCCCCTATCCTATTCAATTACCTTATTTTAACAGAAAAAAGGTTTTGGTTTTGGGTAATAGTTCATTTCCCATTGAAGAAGGCCATCCCCATATCTTTCTTTCTTGTATTCCAACCTCAGTATATACTTTCCAGAAACATCCGAAACTGCAAGATTTTGGATCTGATTATCGAAATGAGAAGGAAATCATTCCAGTTTCCTAGCTAATTAACTTTAGAGGTGGCTAATTTTTTGAATAAGTAATGTTGATTGGGTACTCATTATCTTTTCCTTGGATCATATTCCTTGTTTGTGCTTTTGCGTAGTTCTCCAGTTGTTTCCTTTTCTGGCAAAGTTAGGTCTCGACTGATGACATCATCCAAGTATAGACCTTAACATGTTAATGTTGTTTAATGTGTTTGTTTCATATAAAGCACAACATGGTGTCATTCGTATGAAGTTCATCATCATTCATAATTGTGGTGTAAATTTTGTCATACACAACTCTTCTTTATGTAACATATCTTTTATTTCAAGTGTGGAGTTGAAATAGTCAAGTTGCTTGTAGTTGCATGAACATGGCCATTAAAAATATAGCTGAAAGTGAAAATAAAGCATCTTGATTTATCATTGTGGTTTTCCTTTGTTTATTTCTTTCGTTTGCCTACTTTAATTGGTTCTTCATGATTTTGCTGTTCTCCTTTGATTGGCAGACTTGATAGCAGTGAAGAACAAGCTGACAAGCTTGGGGATCCTTTAAATGCCAAAAAACTGACATCTAAAACTTTGAAGAGGTACCTCTCTCAATATCTGCTTCTGGATCACTTCATTGTGCCAGTTTCTTCACATGAATCTTATACATGTGGTTGAAGTACTTTAAGAGTTCAATTTATTAAATCCATTAGCCAACAGTTTACACTTGAGTTGTTTCTTCCTTCAACTAATTACCATTATGGATACATGAGTGTGATTTCAGCAAGACTCTTACTAGGTGTTGTTGTTAGATACACTAGTGTGATTATTACAAAAAATTATTATGTGTCTATTGGCACCTAATTTTTTTGTCTAATAATGATATTCACTCAATAGCAATAGAGAAGTTTAGAGTAAATACTTCATGTGTAGATAACGATGATGTGGTATTAGTTCAGATTAAAGGATCAAAATGGAAACACAGATATCCTTCTTTGCTTATTATAATTCTCCTTTGCTTCATTGCTTTTACTGATGTATTTTTTTCTGAACAGGAGTGAGAAAATCAAGCTGAAGTCATCGCCAAAAAGGAAGAATAAGAGAGGAGTTAGAGAGAAGGATGTCAACAGACGTAGCTACTTGCATGCATGTGAGTGTCTCTTATCATTGATTGTGCACAAGCCGTCTGGGAAAGCAGCAGCCCTGTCTATAAAGAATTCTGGACCCGACCTTGCGGAGTTTCTTACCAAGTTTTCTGTCGGCATTGCTGGGACTGGTCTTGCTGTTATTCTGTCAGTTGTCTGCAAAGTTTCTTCTGGGGGTATGAAGCCATTTTCTGCATCTAAACTCTTGAGCACAGGATTTGGGTTTGGTCTGGTCTGGTTCTCTTTGGCCGTGAATAGACTAAGGGACACAATTGTTAATATCAGCAGGAATGCAACCAAATTGCGTTTGAAAGATGGGGAAATTATGAGAAACGTGAAAACCATTTTGAAGGTGATATACGTCAGAGGTTTGACAACAGTTACAGTGGCGCTCTTGGCAGCTTGCATCTAAGTAAGACTGCTAATATTATATGATGCTAATGGTTAATCAGACACCCACTGAACTGCAAATGCTTTAAGCATATAGCTGATGTCTGATGATATGATCAGATGGAGATACCTGAAATCGGAAAGTTAAGCCTCTACTAGTTGTAACACTTTGTCACTGACATTGGCACCAACATTCCAAATACTTGTACAAGAAAAAAGAATTAAATGATTAGGATGGAGTACTTTTCCAGTGTAGGAATATTTGACAGGGATTTATTCCGCTGAAAGAAGAGGGAATGAAAAAAGTAAACACCATGTTCAAGCCATACGATCAATTTTACACCGTCAAAGAGGAACTCGAGTTTATGACCCTAACAAATTAACTCATTTTCCAACTAATACCAACGTGTCCTCAATAACTTCGCATTTAATGTGGACCAGCTGCGAAAATAATCGCACGACATCGTTTCTTCATCGAATAATTATCTGGTCTTCTTCGTTCCCCCTACTTTTGGATTTTAAGCAGACAAAAAGCTTTAACGATATGGAATTAGAACACTTCAGCTAATTACTTTAGAAACCACACCTGCTCCAACTGTTCTCCCCCCCTCCCTCAAAGCAAATCTTTGTCCTGTATTCCAACAAGAAAAAGCTTACATGTCAGCACTGAAACTGAGAAAAGTTTACAAGTCAATACTGGAACTCAGAATTAAGAGTAACCCGTCAACCTTGATATATCACATATTTGCAAAGTGTAGCAGTTGGCCAAAGGGTAAACATGGATTAAACTCATAGAACTCTCGAGGTATATAAATGAATCTTTCAACAAAAGAATCAAATAAACTTTTCTTTAATGTACATGGGATATTACAAATATATGCAAATATATCATCACCCCTTCCCTCACATATACTAAGAATCCTGGTTACATTTACTAAGTTCTGAATCCTGCTAGATGGGAAGGTACTCTTATTTCCCTAAAATCAGAACAAACCTTGATGGTGACTGATCAATTAATCTGCCTACAAGAAAATATAACATCAAAACTACATCACCCTGCTCCTGACATGAGAAACATATATAAAGCGATTGATTTCTATAATGTGATTGTTCCCTAAAAACAAGCAAAAGATCAGTTTCATATGTAGTCCATAATCAAACTCATATCTAGTCCCCAAATACGGAACAGATTTTTGGTAGAATGTCCAGCCAATTAGGTGTTTCAGAATTCATTGAATCCCTGAAATCAGTCTGTTAGATTTCTATGTCGAGTTATCATGTGTCACGTCAAAAGTGTGCAAAAAATTAATTGATAATAAACATTTCAAATGTGCAAGGAAAATGCAAGGAAAATGAGCATAATGAAAAAGAAGACTACCTGCTTCAAGGGGAACTGGATAGATCAGTTCAAAAGTGGCACTGACATTATCCCCTGGCATAACCATCTTCACATTTTCTGGTAACTCAACTTTTCCAGTGATGTCTGCAGTCCTCAAGTAAAACTGGGGTCTGTAGTTTGAGAAGAAGGCAGTATGCCGGCCACCTTCATCCTTCGAAAGGACATATATCTCTGCCGCAAATTTCTTATAGGTTTTCAAAGATCCAGGTTTGGCAATGACCTAAAAATACAAAGAAAACAAGAAAGCACGTTTTTACAGGATTCTCTTCAGTTTTGACCTTCAATTGCACACTTCTATCTAATTCAATTTAACAATGTTGATCTCAAAGTGAAAGCAATGATCACCTCGCACCAACATAATTCAAACAGAGGCCAAAGAAACAAGTTGAAGTGTACTATCTTGACCATCATTGCTTACCATTCCTCGTTGGATATCCTCCCTTTTTAGACCACGTAGGAGAAGACCAACATTGTCACCAGCCTAGCGAAATGTACAGATCCAATAGTAATTAAATAACTCCCTGGAGCAAACCATAATAACCAACAATGGGCTTGACCTGTTAACTTACTTGACCTTGATCCAAGATTTTCTTGAACATCTCAACACCGGTAACTGTAGTTTTCAAAGGAGCACCCTGCACAAGGAGACAAATTACTAACAGAATTTCTCAGTCTGCTGATCTAATTGAAATGGCTTATAATGTGAGTAATCAGCTCAAGGAAAACCTCGTATAAGCCAGCATTAACATTTCAAACGCGAAAAGACCTATAAAATTGTGAAGTAAAAAGGAATCAGTTTCATGAATTTACCGTCATTAATCCCAAAATTTCAACTTCTTCGCCAACTTTTATAACCCCTTGTTCAACACGACCAGTGGCAACGGTCCCACGCCCCTTAAACAAACAGAACCATAAACAGACCAAAGTTTTATCAACTCAAGTATACAACCCACTTTTTATTACAGAAGCTATGTACAATTAAGAAGTTACATTGCTCAAAAAAAAAAAGAAGCGAAAAGTGAAGAATGACAAGAAAGGAGACAAGAAAAAGTTAAGAAACTTTGTTGATAGAAGTTTGTGTCAAAGGAATGCATACACTTTAACACGTGTATTCTGTACCTGAATGGAAAAGACATCTTCTATAGGCAGGAGAAAAGGCTTGTCAAGTTGGCGCACTGGGTCAGGGATGTATTCATCCACAGCATCCATCAGTTTTAAAATAGCCTTTCTTCCAATTTCATCATTTGTCCCCTGTAAGGCAGACAATGCTGACCCCCGGACAATAGGAATTTCATCCCCAGGAAACTTGTAGAAGCTAAGCAGTTCTGTCAGTAATATTTGATTGAAGAACTTGTATTAAACAAATTAAATAAAAACAAGAACCAGCTCCTGTAAAGAGAGTGTCTTTAAAAAGCTTCCTACCACGGAGTTCCATTTCCACAAGCTCTAATAACTCTGGATCATCAACCGCATCAACTTTATTCAAGAAACACACGAGTGAAGGGACTCCTACCTGTTAATTGCATTTAGAAACATAACTTTTATGACAAGCATCAATGGCAAAGGAACTAAGTTACAGAGACAGTTTACAAGCTTTAAGGTAAGATATCCACCTGGCGAGCAAGTAAAATATGTTCCTTGGTCTGTGGCATAGGACCATCAGGAGCTGATACAACTAGAATGCCACCATCCATCTGGGCAGCTCCAGTAATCATATTCTGCATAGTGATTTAAGTTTTAGGAGCATAAGCAATAATACATTCAGAAGGAGGTTAATCAAATGGTTATAAAGTTGAAGCAAACTATATGAGTTGGTATTTGCTCCACTAACACATATTTTACCTAGTTACTTGCTTCATCAAAATTTTCAAACATGCATCTTCATCAGCTTAGCCACATCCGCATACAAGAGTATGCATGTAGAATAGAACAAGTAGCATGATGATAAAAACATAATGTAAAATACTGTAATCATAGCAGCATTATTACTGCAACATATTTCCAGAGCTTTTCTGTATTTTGAAATTAGGACAGGGAAAACATACTGCCAAAAAATCCAGAAGCTCATATCTTTAAAAGATCAAACCAATAAAAAGCTTACTTTCACATAATCTGCATGTCCAGGACAATCAACATGAGCATAGTGTCGTTTACCAGTTTCATACTCCACATGGGCCTACATGTTATTTAAACCAGTGATTAGTTCATAAAAAAGATCAAGATGGAAAGATCAACATTGTATCTCTATATATATCTCAAAAAGAAAAGAAAGAAAAAGTGAAGCATCCCAACAGTGGCAATTGTTATTCCCCTCTTCTTCTCTTCTGGAGCCTTGTCAATTTCATCAAAGGCAACAGCCTTGGCTTTACCTTCTTCTGCTAGCACCTAAAAATCACCTTTCGAGGTTTCAAATAAGCAAATGAAAAACATACTAATTGATTGAAAGAAATACAAATACAGCCTAAAAACAAATTCAAACCCTTGTAATTGCGGCAGTCAGGGTAGTCTTTCCATGATCCACATGCCCAATTGTTCCCACATTTACATGAGGTTTACTGGTATTCAGGAAAAAGAATCAGATACAAGTCATCTAAACACAACAAAACACAGTTGGCTCGGGTTCAGTTTTTCACATTCACACCACTACCCTAACAGTCGCCGAATTGCCAAGTGAAAGAGAAGTATTTCTTCTTGATGCATTACTGACCAATCATCATAGTTCAACCATTGTCCAAGTCTAATAATAGTTTACTAATCACCTTACCTTTCCTAACAGCATATTGACCGCCCTTTTAAAGTAGAATAAAGCATAAGATCCTTCAAAGTTCCGAAGTAAGCACTCTTTATTTCACTAACTGAACCAAACTAGTTCAACAAATTCTCTCCAAAAAAGGATTATCAGTATCACATAACTAAATCTAAAGAAGCAATCTCTAAGAACATGAGACTCTAAACAAGCAAAAAAATAAAAACAGAACCCAAAAGTTTGGCATTAGAATCATGGAATTACGTTCGAGTGAAGGTAGCCATGGATCTCCACCAAGGTCCACTGGAAACAGTAATACTGCCATTTTCAGAGACAGAACTCGATATTGACAGAGGATTGGAGGACGATTCCCGATAACACCAGGCGATTCCGGAGGATAATTGACCAAGGCGCCTGTAATTGGGGTTTCTGAGCGCTAGTGAAGCCATTGAATCGGAGGAAGCAACTAGCGTAGCAGCGAGGCGGAGACCAGAGACAGCGTAAGCCGAGTTGGGGGTTTAAGACTGAGTAATCTTCCGGTGGTGATTGTACTCTCGAGGGTTTTAGAGATAGTGGGCTCGGGCTTGGCCTTAGGCTTGAATTAGACAACAACACGCGATTTTAATTTTTTAAATAATAAAAGAATTCCAAGTGCTATTTGTTATTATTAAAATTATCAATTTAAGATTCCATATATTTCGTTATTAGAATTATTACCTTCAAATTTAATTTTAAATATTAAATGTTGAATCAGTCATTGCAATAAAAATTAATATGATTCAATTCTATACATAATTGATACTAATTTTATATTTTAAATTTATTTATACCACAAAAACATAATCTTAAGTTATTTAAATAATTTTAATATCCAATTCTTATGATTCAATATATTAATATTTAAAAAAGTAAATATCATAATCAATCACTTTTTGATGGGGGTGTTGAATTAGCGATAACCCCTCCGTTAACTGACGTATTATTTCACGTGAACTAAAATTTTAATTAAAGATTTAGATTCTTTACTAAGTGAATCCCTAAATGAAATATTAAATATTAAAAAACCTTAAATAATAAAATTTTAAATATTTAAATTCCCTAAATTTTATAAACCCCGAACATTAAAAAAAATTCCTAGCCACCAAAAAATATATAAAATGAGCCATGAAAAAGAAGCAACGTTGAGGCCTGTTAAAGCTATTTTTTGTGATGTTTAGTAAAAATAGTTGATTTATATCCTTTATATTTAGATATACATATGGTATACTTTGTCAAATAAAAGCATAAGTTCATTGGATTCTATTTTGATTTGTTTATAAATGTAATTACTTCGTGTATTTAAATTTAATATTGTAGTCCCAGAGAAAATGAGGTTAGTATTAATTGTAAAGTGCATTTAGACACTAATTTTGCAATTTCGATTATATTTGTA
>JANIMX020000289.1:3051504-3062018 GCA_024582655.2 Erythroxylum kunthianum | reverse complement strand
TTTAAAATCATTCAAGTGTTTCCCCATGGAGCAGTGGAGCTGGAGAATGAAAAAGGGGAAATTTTTAAGGTCAATGGTCAACGGTGCAAGTTGTATTTTGGAGGCCAATCACCAAAGGATAAGGAAGTTGTTTCACAGGTTTTTAAACTAAATGCTAGTACTCATTGAGCTCGTTTAGCTCATATTCTTTTGTTTTAAACCAACTCTCAGATGTACCACAAGAAGACCAGTTTGACAAGACTTCCCCGCGCGGATAGCTGCCATTGACAAGTGTTGTAGTGTAGGTCATTTTGTAATGCATAAAATGTATTTATTTCCGTTGTATTTTCATATATTGTAAACCATGTGAACACGATTCACATGATTTGTTTTTGTAACTCAAGGTTATGAAACCAACCAATACTTTTATGTAAGGATTACAATTCAATAAATGTTTGAATGTTTTAAACCAATGCATGAGTACTTTAAGATGTACTGAATGAACTTGAAATCCTGTGTTGTAGTGGAGGGTATGCATGATTTTGTAAGTGCTTTAAAATGTGTACAAGTTTGATTAAAAATTGGTTTTGTTCAAAATAAAACTGTTAGGCTGTCAAAATTTTAAAGAAGCTCTTACCATCAACTCCACTACTTGACTTACTAAAGTGAAATGAAAAAGTTTAAATCAGGATGGGTTTAGGCTTGGCTTCATGTTGATGCTTCTATTGTGATTGAGAATCAACTGGAGGGTCTTCGTGGAGTGCCAGACAGGTCGCTTGTGTCCGGGTAGGATAGGGTCTTGTCAAATAGAATCAATGATTTAACATATGATGGGTTATTAGACATTATTGATATAGCTTGTAAGGTATGCAGTAAAAGGATTGAGAGTATTCTTTATATGTTGTTAATAATGGATGTGAGTTTGCATCTTAACTAAAAAGAGAATGGAATGTTAAATTGTATGTAAGGAAGTAGTTTGAGGGGTGCATTAAAGAAGTGAAAATACAAAAAAAAAATGAATTGAATGTGGATGCCTATGATGTTGATACTATTAAAGTTATTAAAGAATCAGAGACTGTTGAAGCTATTAAAGAATCTAAACCTGTTCCGGATATTTTTATAGTCGAGGATGTTGATGATAGTGAATATGTTATAAGTTTTCGTGTTACTGAAGAATGTAAGCTTATAGGAGCTAAAGTTTTGATAATCAATATATTTGTGGATATGGGTATATAAATTACAATAGCAAATGAACATAAAGTTGAGCTTGAAAATAAAATTCAGTTGATTATTCTTGTTTTCATTTAAGTAATGGTGATGAAGAGCTGGTTAATGCAAGAAATTGACCATGTTCATCCTCTAGTAGATTATGTAGATTCCAATGTAAGTGATGAAGAGGATGAAATTATCAACACAAAATAAGATATTAATGTTAAAGATGAGTATGAAGATGAAAAGATTAATCATTTAACAGTGATGACAATGTCATTTGTGTAGAAAGTGAGTGTAACACAAATGAAGAAGAAGAGGATAACAATTTAAAGGTGAGAAATTCTAAACGTAGAGATGATGTCAGAACATAAAAGCCTTAATTTAATCTTGGCATATACTTTGTTGATGAAGGGAGTTCAAAGAAGCTACCACTAGGTACTTAATAGATAAGAGGAAGAATATTAAGTTCTTGAGAGATATCAAAGAGAAAGTTTAAGTAAATTGAGTTAAAACTAGATTCTCATAATTAGTTTTTGCTTCCACATAAAGGAGCTACATTGATTTTGTTGTGAAACATTCTACGACATCCATAAGTGTTATGATGTGTTCAAAGTGAGAAAGTTGACCTCCAACTATTTAGCCTCAAAATATTTGAGAAAGATGATAGGGATTAAGTCTAAAAAGATTGTTGACATCTAATAAGTTATCAAACACCAGCTAAAGATTAAGTGTCAACAAGCTAAGAAAGTGGTAATAAACAAGAAATATGGAGAACGAAATAATAAATATGTTAGACTTTGGAACTATAGTGCTAAGATGTGGAGATCCATCCCAAGAAATTTATTTTTAGATTTGAACTAGATAAGACTATATATTTTAATAAACTGTAAATTACATTTGATTGTTATAAGAAGGGTTTTGTTTTTTGGCTAGATATTATATTGTTGTTTCTTGAAAGGTATATGTGTTAATTGATAGTAATTTGTAGGAATGAGAATAATCATATATTCCCTATAGCATGGGCTATAATAAGGTCATAATTCACTAGCATATAGAGATAATTTCTCCAATTAATAATTGAAGATTTACAAATATTGAATGGTGGTAGTTATACAATCATCAATGATCAATATAAGTGATAGTTCTTAATGCCACCTAACAGAAGGGGTAAATTGGGTGTTTACAAAACTTACAAAAAAATTCTAACCAATGAACTCAATTTAAAAACAATGAATATATATATATATATAAGGATAAAAACATTGCTTAACATAAATCAATAAAAAATTGAATAATAATTTAAAGAGGATAGAGAATAGAAATCACAAATTAATTTATAGTGATTTGGCAAACAACTCTTTCCTATGTTCATTTCAAAGATTATTTTTAAATTTTCACTGTAATTCTTTTTCAATACAAAGAACATCATTTGTACAATCCTTTCTCGATAAAGAGGAACCATTTTACAATCTTCCTTCACAATGAAGAGGAACCTTAATGCTGCTTGAGACACTCTCAATTACACAATTACAGCTTACAACTCATAATACCTCACTTTATCATTTTAATAATTTCAAATAGACTCACTCACACAAATATGAGATAATAACGCTTAAATGCTTGATAAAAAAAATAGAAATATATGTAAAAGATACTCCAATACTTCTTGATGCAAGAAACCAATAAGAAAATATGTATTTATAAGTTTTGGGACCTTTTTTAGCCATTAGAGCCAAAAACTAGCTTATGCAAAAAGACTTCAAGAAGTAATTGAGATATTTATCAAGTTGAATGAGTTATATCAATCAAATATATTGAAAGATGTTGACAATTAAAAATTACTGACATTTTATTTTTATCTATTTTGGATTTTGGTATGTATTTTGGAAGGTTACACTTCTTTTAATTTATGTTCATGTGTTTTAAGTTTATGGTAGCAATGACTTGATGACAATCACTATATATATATATATATATATATAATCAATCTTTTAAACAAATGGCTATTGGTACATCATAAATTATCTTCATCATCATTTAATCACATCTTATGCATAATGTAGTTTGATATAACAAAATTAGAATTTGAGACTTATGAGAAGTTCATAACTTTTGGAAACAAGTACTAGAAACATTATAAGCTTATAAAAGAAACATATTATAGATTAATATATATTTAATTTCATTCATAAAGAGTATACAAATTATAAATTAATCCAAAAAATCTAATCTACATTAAGTTGCATAAGTACATTAACTCCATAATTTTTTTCTCATGATATAATAATAACATTTACAACCACTATTAAACATCCAATACAAAATATGTGAGAAGAACATGACAACAGTCCCCATGTCTAAGAGGTGTTTTCTCTACAATTTATGCTTCATCTCTCCCATATTTTGTAGTTTCCTCAATGTCTTCATCTCTCTTTCAAAAATATGATTTTATTCTTTAAGGTCCAATTCATCTTATTCTTTATGCTCCACTGCATGTGCCCTCTTCAATTGTTAATTTGTGATTTTATAGCTTTTAGCTTCCTCAACATCTTAAAAATGATTTATTTATTTCTCCTAAATTCATGGGGATCAACCCACTCGAAAAACTCATATGCATTATTCACCCAACTAATGAATTATTTATATTAGTCCATAAAGTAGTCTTTGTTACATATTTACCATATTCACAATGAATGCCTATCCTTCAATTAGATGCTATTATCCCTTTGTGAGTGTTGTTTGTATTTAGAGGGACATGGAGGAATTTTTAGCTTCAACAAAGAGGAATTTTAGTGAGAATGTCAAGTTCTATAATTTAGAATTTGAGGTTTATAAGTTTTAAGTGTTTACAATATGTAGTGATTATATTTTTTAATGTTTAAAATTTCATTTAGAGATTCACCTAGTAGGGGAGCTATGTTAGCTCTTTAATTAATACTTTAATCCATATCAAAAACCACGTTGAGTGTTAATTTAGTAATAATGGACGTAGTGTCATTAATTTAACACTTTTATTGAAATTAACTAATGTATACACCAATATTATGATATTCAAATTCTTTAAATATCAATATAATGATTTTTAAAGTTTAAGCACTCAAACTTATATTAGAACAAAGTTTTCATTATTTTATATTAATTCATCTTTTAAAAATAAAAAATTTATTATGCTTCTTGCATGGTTTGATATTTATTAATTTGATGATGAATGATTATGCTAAAAAGAAAAATAAAACTTATGTTAAACCAAACATTTATGCTAAAGACCAAATAAAACTTGTGTTGAAACAAACATTTATTCTAAAGAGAAAATAAAACTTGTGTCAAAACAACCATATTTCTTAATCCCATTTCAAAACAAAATTAATAATTATCATACCTATCACAAATCTAGAAAGAAAATTCTCATCTATACTAATGGGTGATATACCTGGGCATATATATACTAACTATACAAGTCCCACAAATGGGAGGTTAATATTTGCAAATATTTACCTTCATAACTAGTATATATAACTCTTTAAAATCCCTAAATATCAGGGATTAGTCCCTAAAGTTAAGGGATTATATCAAATGCTTTATAATCATAAGATTAACCATATTAAACACATTATTTGACATTCCCCTCAAGCTTGTGAATGGATATATTCCATTCCAATCTACTAACAATGTTCTCAAAACATAGTACTTGGTCGCCCCTTTATAAGTAAATCTACAAGTTGATCCACTATCTAATTTCTCTTTAATGAAATGTCTATCAACGTCAATATTTTTTGTTCAATCTTATTACTTAGGATTATGTGCAATACTAATTGATGATTATTGTCATATTACAGTCTCTTTGGATATTTAAATTTTATCATTAGATATTTAAGAACCATGTTTAACCATAATAACTAATATATTCACGATGTTGTTAACCTAAACTCAGATTTTGCACTTAATCTAGCTACTGTGTTTTGCTTTTTGCTCCTCTATGTTACATGGTTATCGAATAAAATAGTATAATAGCTAAAGGTTGGCCTTTTATCAACTAATAAACTAGTATAATCAACATCATTATAGGCCTTTAAAGTTATCCTTTCTCGTTTCTTGAACAAGATTTCTTTCTCAGGGATACTTTTCAATTACTATAAAATTCAATGTAAAAGGTATTTTAACTTTCCAAGTTCTTTGATGTCAAATTATCTGAGTAAATACCCTTTTAAATTGTGTATCTCATTTCTATCATTACATTTTACTATAATATCATCAACATGCACAAATGACATTGTCACTCTCCCTAACTTTGAGTGTTTCACAAACAAAGTATGGCATTCTTGGCTTTGCTTATACCCTAATTTAGTTATTACTTTAAAAAATATTCTAAACTAAGCTCTCAATTATTGCTTAAATCCATAGAGGGCTTTCTTTAACTTGTATATCATCCCCACTTTAGATTCAAAACCAAGAGGGACCTCCATATAAATTTTATCTTCTAGATCACCACAAAGAAAGTATTTTTTTACATCAAATTGATGTAAGTTCTAGCTAAAGTTAGTGGCCAATAATAGTAGTACTCTTAGTGTATTCATCTTAGCTACTGGAGTAAATGTCTCTAGATAATCAATAGATTCAATACCATAAGTTTGATTATACTCTTTGGAAACAATCCTCACCATGCATCTTTCTCCATAACCACCAAACTTGTACTTCAAAATGAAAGCCCATCTACATATAAATAGCTTCTTCCTTTTTAGCAATTTAACAAGCTCCTATGTTTCCAAATTCCTTAGATAGATTCCTCAAAATAGGAGTTGTGTGAAGGTTGCTAAGTATGACCTTGTGACTTCTGGATAGGTTCTGGTAAGTTATGAATAGGTAATGAGTGTTTTGTACATGTTTTAGTTCCCTTTTAAGGGTAATTAGTAAGACAATATCACTTGATTAGCTAGTTAAGAAGGATTAATCTATGCTATAACATCTTCAATAAGTCTGGAACCTATTTTAGGAGTTTAAACAAGTATTAAAGAAGGAGATTGTGTGTGCAAAAGTAAAGGGATTTGTGTTTGCCTCTTAGAATGAACTTGTAGAGGTCAAACTTGTTTTTCCTTATCTTTCATCATTCTATGTGACTTAGGTGATTCAACAACTGATATTAACTCACAAGGAATAGATTGAATAAGTCTAATAAGAAAATCAAGAGAAAATAGACCCTTTTTCTATCTTCATTTGATGTCTCTCCTTAAAGATAGAAATTTTGAAAAAAAGTCATAATTTCTTCAAACCTAACATCTATTAAAATAAAATAAAAATGTTTTCTTATAGGTGGATGGTAATATTTAGATCCCTTTTATGGGAAGAATACCCAACAAAAATGCACCAAAGAGCGCATAGATAAAATTTTCCCATGTTTTGAGAATGAATATGAATAAAAGAAAAACTTCCAAAGATTATACAAATAAGATTGTTTATGGCACTAAAATTTGGGAATTTAAAAAAGAAAGTCAATTATACTTTTGAAATCAAGGACTCTTATTATAATTCTATTAATAAGATAAGTTGCGATTAAGAATGCTTATTTCCAATATTATTTAGGAACATTTTATTGAATAGTAACGCTCTTCTGATATCTAGAAGGTGACCAATTTTCTTATTCAAGCCACCTTGTCTTGTTGAGGAGTGCTAACAAAAGAGGATTCATGAATGATCCATTCCTTTTGAAAAAAAATGAAGAGAGAGTTTGATTAAAATAGTATTCAGCATTATCATAACAGATCCGCTTAATACTCGTATTAAAAGTAAGTTTTAATAATGTTATAAAAATTAGAAAAAAACAATGTTGTCATTAATTCTTTCTCCTTACTTGACGTAATAGATTTATAAAGGAACGATGTAGGTTAGAATCATTTGTTCTTCCATGTTGGTCTTTTAAGTAGTAAAGTTGATCCCTCTTACTAGCACATCCAGTCTTCCTCTTCATGTTCTATTGTTGAAACTTATAATATGAAAGGAAGATTCTTACTTGGCAATTGGAATTAGTAATGAGTTTTTAAATTGAAGTAATATTTACAAATAATTTAAAGACATAAAGAACATCTCTTAATGTAAGGAAATTGTCTAAAAGTATAATAAGTGAAATGTTTGTAAGAACATGTCATATGTTATGTGGTACCAAAATCAATTACACACATCGTTGAATAAATTTTGTCTAGGATATTAGCAATGCAAGAGATAGAAGAGACACTTAAAAATGCTAGTGAGAATGTTCTTTTTAAGGATGGTGTCTTATGAGAACCCAATAAATTCTTTAATTTCTTTATCCTTGTTTAATTCAGATATTGAACTTATAAATCTCCCTCATTACTAAAATAAGTGTAACACCGCATTTCCGATGCCCTCTTTATTGGTTCGTATTTGGAGCTTTGCTCGTATATTGACAGATACATGAGGGTAAATATCCTTCTAGTACGACTACTGGTGTTATGAAAGGTAATATGCCCTTATATGAACCCTAAGTTTATCGGTGTGCGAAATGAAATACCAAACTTTTGAAGTCCCGTAGAAGGATTTGTATTCAGGCATATTTTGGTAAAAAGATGTAAAAGATGTTGGCTGTGAGTTCCAGAATGAAATAGTACTTTTCTGGTTCCTATAGGAATAAGATATACAGTATGAAGTGCAATTTATCGGTAAATGCGATTTTTGACGTATAAGCTCCAAATTGTGCAAAATCGATACCTGGTGGATGAATTGGACTACGGGGATCAATCTAAAGATATTCTAAGGCCTTGGAGGTATTTAGGCTCGAATTCTAGCTTTACGGGACATCCAACACGCTTATGGGCAAAAATGTCCATAAAGGGTAAAATGGACATTTTTAACTTTACGAAGGTCCCCGCCAAAAACTTGAAACTTTTTGGGGAACTGAATATGACTTTTTTAGAGTCCATGGACCAAATTTCAATTAAAAATAGTGATGTTTGTTTATAGAACAAAAATGACGAAGATTGGAGGTCAAATTGATCAAATTTTTAACCTAAAGGTATTTTGGTCATTTTGGCCCATTAAATGATGACACATGGCATTTAAATAAGCCATCTTCTACCTTTTATATCAGCCCACACCAGCCACACATGACACCACCAAAGGAAGGTCAAAAATGGAGAAAAAAAACAAAAGGAGAGAGATAGAAAAGAGATGAACTTTCTACCATATAGAAAAATCCACCCTCTCCACCGTTTTCTTTCATTTTTCAGTCCTTTCCTACTAATTTAGGATCAAGGATTCCGAATATCACCTTTGTTTTGGAAGAAACCTAAAGGAAATCAAGATATCAACAAAGGAAGCTTTAGGTAAAAAAAATTCAGATCTCTCTCCTTGGTTCATTTGGAAGCTTGATATGTTAGTATGTTGTTAATTGGTGTTAGTTGAGCATGAATGACTATTTAAATGAAAAGAACTGGCATGTGTAGGAAGGAGAAATGTGAGGGCCGAATATATGCTTATTGATGGGTGTTGGTGTTTTGCTTCCTTTGTTATTTTAAATGCTTTAGAATGATAATGGAAGGTTTTTGGTGTAGAATTAAGGTTGAAAAGGATGAATATGTGAATTGTTATGTTTATGCCTAAAGAATGTGGAGGAAAGAACATAGTGATATATGGCCTTGATTTGGACATTTAAGGTGTTAATGTTAGTTATTAATGGGAAAGAATAAAGAGAATGTGAAATGAAGCAATTTGGATATGTTTAGAACATAATTGGAAAATTAAAGTAGGAAGAATATGTGTAGAATTCAAGTTTGGAAGTGTTTAATCACTTTTATAAGTGAATTGAGTGTGAACGACATTAAAAAAAACCTTAGAATTGGATTTGAATGGTTAAAGGAATAAAAAATAAAGTTACTGTTTTAAAAAAAAGAATTGGATTTGAAAGATAAAAATGCGTAAAATTGTGTTTAGAAATTGTTATGCAAGTGTAGATGAGTTTAGAAACTGTCTGCATTTGAATTTAACATTATAATAATTTCTTGTGATTTTAAAGGTTCGTGTAAATTAGGTTTGAAAAATCCTACGGTGGACCGGTAAGAAGAAGGAGAGCATCGCTCTATCGAGGTGAGTCGGGGATTCATTTATCTCAATGAGACTAGGATAACCTAGAGTGTGTCTGGGCATGAATCATCATATGATAAATGCGGAAATGTGATTTGTATATGCATGATATGATGCATTTGAAATATGGGTGCTAATGCATCCATGTATGTGTAAATGTGTCAAATTGAGATGTATGCATGATGTATGAAATGTATGCATGATTGAATGTGAACGTGGGAAGGTAGCATCAATTATCATAGTATGAAGGAGGCTCGAATATCACAGTTTGGAGCCGTGTATGCGCATTGTTGAGTAGTATCGATAAGTTAAGGCATGAAGCCTTTTTTGATAAAGTGTTATAGTAAGAGGAATTGAGATAACAAAGATACATGTAGGGTACGAGTCTGGTATCATGGTTGAGAATCATGTATGGGATCAAAAAGATGCAAGAAAACGTGTTTGATGACTAAGCGTGGGCTTGCTTAAGGAAATATTATTTGTAGAATCTGATTTAAGTCGTCGTGTATAGTGGCAACTTCACTTGGGAAGTGGGAAGTGAGCTTAAGTCGAGATAAGCTGAAATTGCTATAGTCAAACCCTTTTGAGAGGAAGATGGCTGTAAGAAAAATGGACGACTCATAGGATGGAAATCTTGGGATATGCTAGTAAAAGTGACAAGTATGGCAAATGTGAATTCCTAAGCACGTGGGAAAGGCTCAGAGACTGGTAAAGGGTAACAATGAAGTATGTGCATGTAGGTATGCTCGTGGACTTAAAATTATGCTTGACTCCTTATTGGAGACTTTATGTTTCCTATATAATAATGTATATGTATAGAATACTTGATGCTTTTTTTTTGGGTGAGACTGCGATTGACCAATCGTGTGTGCTGGGCACACTAACGATAAAGAGACCCTCGTACCCCTTTCGATGGTACATGGTGTAATACCCCCACACCCCCTGGACGGGAATGCGGGTGCGCTACTTCGTATCAGACCCGAACACTCAGCCTCAGAGTCTCACATCAATTTGCGGAAGCGTTAATTGAGCGAACTCTCACTCACAACAGCAGCGGAAAAAAAACACATCAAAATTTAAAACATGCATGCGCAGCGGAAATTAAACATGCAATCGTGTCTGAGCCACTGAACATATTACAGAAACAGGGTTTACAAAAATTTCAGAACAAAATACAGCAATGGCCATAAAGGCCGGTACAAAAACTGAACAACAGAACAGAAGCTGAAGCA
>JANIMX020000289.1:2724694-2754135 GCA_024582655.2 Erythroxylum kunthianum | reverse complement strand
GTTATGAGGATATTCACTAGAGAATCTCATTCCTATAGATAAAATTTTTTTATATCACACTATATATATATCATCGAAATGCTTCAATATTCTCAAGTTAAAGGATCACTTATGTAATCATCATAATGAGAATTTCCAGACTTATAAGTACTGTTCCAAATAGATTTTTTATATGAGATCAGTTCATTGAATTTGTTCTTTAACAAGCACCCACACATTTATTTAAGCGTCTCTATACTTTAGTCTATAAAATCGACTACTTATTTTATAAGAAAAAGAATATAGCAAGTGCTAGTCTTTATGTTCTATTAATGTCATGTCTTAATAAAAAAAATGACTAGGAATAATTTAATGGTAATACATAAATGTAATAAATCTCATAATTATGATCTTAAATTCATTTGCAATGTATTTTATAAATCTCCAACACTCATTGATCATATCTTTATAATTATTATCATAAATTCATTTGCATTGTATACTTTATTATATACATCGAACATGTATAAGGGCATAAACCAATATACCTACGAGGAGAAAGACCTCTTAAACATGTCTATATACAGTGAGGAAGATCTAAGTGACAGCTTCTATGTAATGGAGGCATGTCTGCAACTGGAAAAGAATAAATTCTCGGAGGGTACGAACTAAGGGGGAGGAACTGAAGTTAGAATGTGAGGAAATCGACAACGAAAGCAACGAGAAGTGGGCGATCTGCTTAGAGGAGATGAAGGAATCAGGGACAAAAATATGGTGCAATCTCTTGGTTTGATGTCTGGTTGGCGAAACATAATCTTGTCCTGTTTGTCGTTCTAAATTATCCACATCCAAGGTGGAGATTTGAAGTTTTTCTTCTTCCTCTTTCTGTTTCTTCTTTAAGGAAGTTGATCTTCAATATAAAGATGGATGTTCCTTAGATCATGAAATTGAAAAAGGTGGTATAATCGATGATTCTAATGATAGCATGAAGTTGAATAAGATAACATGTTTTGGCCATTTATACTCGTAACCTGCCATTTCCCTTATCGTGAATTATGCTTGGCTGATCTCGAAGAAAAGGTACCTTGAGGTACAATTTCTACTTGCTTAGATTTCTCAAGATGATTAGTTTGTGGAAAATTTGTGTGACCTTAACTTGCGTTCAGTGATCAGAAACATTGATGCAGCTAAGAGAAATGCTGCAATAATTTGGTTTAAAAACCATGTTATGTTGACTTCTGCGATAAGGAGAACATCACATCCTCACTGTGTCAAAGTGTCTTATGTTCTCTCTAAGTAAAGAATCTAAAACAAAAGAGGAATAGAAGTCATCAGAAAGTAAGAGATGTAAGCCGTTGGTGTACAAAGATTTATCCACAGCGAAAGCTAATTAGTTATGGCATGTCCACATAAGTGGATTTATCTGTTAAAATTTGTGATTGTTCACCAAATTGTCAGTCTTCTTGATCTTTCTTAACATTCTATACATGTATCTTTCCTAGCAAATCAAATTTTTAGGGAGAACATATATCACTGTATTACTAAGAAGAGGTCGCCGTTGCTGCTTGTTAACGATCAACGATGGTTCTTCCACTGTTCCACAGGTAAGGTGTTACAGCTGAGCTTCAAGAAATTGTCGCTTATAAGTTGAAAATATGGTCAATGAGTGTTGGAGAAAAACTTGAAAATGATCCTCTTTGTTCAATCAAGGAAAAGGCACAAGCTTTTCAGTTCTTATTCAGATCTCTGTGGCCAACCCAGCTGTAGAAGTAGACGTCACAATGCAAATACCAAAATAAACATCAAAAGATTCGACAGAAATGTTCTTGAAACAATGAAGCATACCTTCCACGCATACATTCCAAAGAAGGCTACAGTATCAGCAGACCACACAACTGAGAAGGACTTTATGAAGAAGGGTATTATCACATTGAGTAACGGGATCAGCAAAAATAAGTAGTTAAGAGCTTCTTTCTCGTTCTTGGAGCAATCACGGGCACGCAGGGAAGGAATTGCTGAAAATAGTATAAACATAGATCTGATCACTGTATCGCTATGCGAATGTCTATTGAACAACCTTTTTCAAGACCTTTTGAAGTGTAATCTAAAGGTTATGAGGAGGAGAAACGTGACTTACTGAACATCCAAATAGACCACATTCCCATCAATCTCCATATGTCTGGTTCACTTGATGGGAAAATGAGATTGTATGAAAGCGCTCCACCTAACAACATTGACACATATCCTTGAATCTCAAAAACAGTGTACAAGACAGTTCCAGGTACCGCAGGATTTTTTGTAGCCGTAGAAGCCCTTGGTGCGAAGGTTGCCGCTGTCTTCTGAACAACCTTTTTCAAGAAAAACAAAACAATATAATCAGCCACAAACCAAGATTTTTAAAAAGATCAGTCACAAAATTTGTGCAGCTTTTGACAACCATGACCACTAAACTGTCTGGGACATCAGTTTAACATTCATGTTTCTTCCACAAGCTCGACTAAACCCTATAAGAAACTAAACCTTTCCAGAAAAATTCCGTCTTGAAGCATGCAACAAAAACATATGAAAACTAAAACCCAGCTGCAATTTGAAGTGGGCATTTACGAGATCATATAAAATATTGATGGCAATCACAAAAAGACATAAAAAAGGAACCTTTTTGAGGTCCTTGTCAAGTTTAGGAGCAGCTGAAGGATTGGAACTGATGTTGCTCGTTTCGGTCGGTTCTTCTTCTAGTTTGAGCTTTTCTTTAGATTCTTCCACTGTCTGTGTATCCATTTCATTTGTACTGGCACGTAGTCTCAACTTCAAGCCCTTGCTCCGATTCCAGGGACAAGTTTTCACGGTTGATGCGGCTAGTTGTTGCAACTTCAATAGCTGACATTTGCAGAGACAAGCAGACGAGAGCGAAACCAGCGAACTCATGTTGTCCAAAAGAGAGGAAAAGAAAATTTGGACAACTCAAAGGAGATAAGGTACCTACCACGGCCACGGGCTATTTCGAACGCCACTCAACGACGCCGTTGGAGTCTAAGCAAGCTTCGACATTGAAACGACAGGGTAGTCATAAGTCTAAGAATATACGTACACATATAGATATTAGTTTAAATATCTAAAATTAGAAGGAAGCTCTTGAGAATATGAACAATAAGATGATTAATTAATGAAAAGTCTGAACTTGCAAGTCAAGTAGTTAAAAATTCTCTCAAAGGCATTATTGCATAAATTTGCTTCGACGTATACGGGCAATTAAAGATCCTTTGGTTGTTTACAGAAAAAAAGAAACGGACTGAAACACCGGTACAGTTGGGTGTGTTACGTAGTTTTCTTCCTCCCGAGAGATTTGATTTTCCGGGAAATGGGTTTCTTTCGATTCACATAGGAAACTAATTGACAGGATTGGTGGGGAGGACAGTTTTCTATAGAAAGTAATGAGACCGAGTCGATTCTGCTGTTAACGGGTGGGAGTTAATCTGATGGCTAACTTCCTTCTTGGATTTGTGCTGCCATTGCTGCTCTTGACAGGTACCCACTTACTTTTTTCGCCATTGGAAGTGCAGGTGATTATTGCAAAGCTTCTAGCTTAGCTATTGGACTTCTGAGTTTGAAGTTTGTTGCTTTGGCGTATTAACTATTGATTTTTTTTTAAATACGTCGTCTTTTTAACTTTATTGGATTTAATTTGATGCTCTGGTCCTGATGCTCTAAATTTGGTATAAAATTTTGCTTCTTTTTTCTTTTTTCTTGTAGTCTTTTCCTAATCTTGTGAAGGTTTTTCTTGTTTATCATCTTTCTTGCCTCGCGTAAGCTTTCTTGCTTGTTCATACTACATTCAAGTTCATGGTAGATGGGTTTATTTAAGTTTTATTTGGGACATAACATGGTTGATGTGATCTGGAATCGACGATATCAATGATTTTAGTTGAATAGAAGAGTGTGTTTGAAACCAATCAAAAGTATAAACTTGATTGTGGAGTAGGATATTGTTTTCTATCATCAAAAGTATAAACTTGATTGTGGAGTAGGATATTGGTTTTTATCATCCAAATTATAAACTTGATTGTGGAGTAGGATATTGTTTTCTATCCTTTTTCAGTATATCAATTCAAGTCTCTCTAGTTGAATTTCCTCTTTTAAGAATCTGCACTAATTATAAGCAGTCGTCTGATCTTGCTTTTAGGCACAGTTTTGCTTTGATCTTGGAATTTTCCATCAATGTTTGTGTACAGCTTATCAATGTGTGACTATGTTGGCTGTCTTCAATAGAATTTAGAATAATTGCTGAATTAGTAATTGATTTTGCTTATTTCCTTCTTTCCTGCAGCTGCTTTGATTAATTGGAGTTTGATCTCCTTGGTTGATTTAATAGCTTTTCTTCTCATTCAATATACTGCTCCCGACATAGGTAACCTACTCTTGTAGTTTCATGACTATATCAATTCTGCTGACATTTGGCTTAAGAAAATCTATGTTTTTATTGCTCTTGAAAATCTATTTTCTGCAACAAGAGGAGGACAGTGCAAAATGTGGAAAATTTTATTCCCACAACTATTCTTTTTTTTAATTCAGCTAACTTTTTCGTTCACCGTTTTTCCCAAATTATGCTAATACACCATTGTTTTTTAGCAGGATTTCGTTTCCGAAGACGATATCTCATCCTTTGGCCTGTAATTTTCTTTTCATTTGTTGTGATTCTTTCCCAAGTGGTATATCTTGTTATTTGGGCAATTCAAGGAAACAATTGGGGTGGAGCAAATGCAGGATGGGCACAGTTAGTTGGTTTTATGATGTAATATTTAATTATCAGTTTTATCATATTTTTCCACTTCACAATCCATCTGCATAAATTGACAATTTCTTGATGCAATTCTGCAGTGTCCACTCTTGGAAGTCACCCTCAGTAATTTATTTCTTGCTTGCCCAACTATTAGCATTGGTTGTTGGTTTGGTTGATATATACGGCAGCAGACTTGGTATCATTACATGGGAAAACTCTGGATGTGGTCACTTTCTCGTAGTGCTTGAACGTTTAGGTTTGTACATAGTCTGCAGAAGTTTCATCTTATTCTCTTGTTAATCTCCCTTGCTTTCTGTTTATTCAATTTTGGGTGTCCATCTTTGTGTACATGTAATAGATAAAAATTCCAATACGAATATATGTTTTATGGTGTTCTTCAGTAAACTTTATGGCATCTTTTTTTTGGTTAAATTCATAAATGAACCTTGGTTTCAAAGTCTTTTCTTTTTTCAATTTGCTTCTGATTATGCAAGCTTCTGAACTTCCCTTTTTGTTGACTGAATTGGAGTTTATTTAGGTATTGACTGGGATTTTTTCTCTTTTCTCTATTTATAAGGTTCTCATCTCAGTGTTACTTCCTGTTTGCTGTTACCGGCCATTCAACTAGGTGTGGGTATTAGCCATCCGTCTTGGCTCTCTCTACCTTTTTTCATTTGCAGCTGTGTTGGTCTTGTGGACTGGTCTCTGACCAGCAATTTTCTAGGCCTTTTCAGGTGATCTCTTAGTGGCTAAAGATAAATCAGTAGTTACCTCTCTCTTTCTTTGCATAATATATTAGAAAGAAGCACAGGTGATCTATATTTCAAATACTTGCTAGTATAGTTTTCTAGTGGCTTACATTTTTTTCTGTATGATCTTGTAGGTGGTGGAGGCCTCTTCAGCTGTATGCTAGCCTAAACATCATACTACTTTATGTCTATCAGCTTCCTGTGGAGTTTCCCAGCATAATTAACTGGGTGGCAGATTTTATTGGTCTGTTCAAAATATGTGCAAAATCAGAATGGCCCAACATTTGTTCTAGTCTTTTTCTTGTACTTTTCTATATCATGGTATGTATTATTCATGCAATTAAAAATCTGTTTATGTTTAATTTGATGAGATATTCTCTCCTAAAGATAAAATCGGTGCGACAATGGTCTAGCACTGATGTCTTCCAAATCAAATATGATGCTTATAGAATTAAATTAAAGTAAGTTGCTTCTACTAATAATCGTTCACATGGTAAATGATTATACGTTTGGATCAAGGAGGCTTTTGATTTTTAGACATGATTGTGATTTAAATGGAAGAAAAATGTAATCAGTATCATATGTAGCAACTGTGGAGGGATAAATGACCAATGTGAGTTCTTGAATGAAAAAAAGAGCAGCTCATAGAGGCAATTAGTTCATTGGAAGCACAGAGTTTATGATTATTTGGGTAGAAATTCAGTTTCGCAATTGTTCTATGCATGATAATGGAGAATTAGATTGGCTTCCAATGTGAGAAATTCCTGATTAGGCTACTCTACCATGGAAGTTTCAAATTCAATCTGTATGTGGTAACAGTGGTAGGTTTGCAGAAAGGTTATGGCAACGATTGGTAGCTTATATGTCTTCTGTTCTTCCGTGCTTCTAAGTGAAGGAGGTTTTCAACTAGCATGAGCCCAGAAAGTGGCTTGTGCTCTTCTAAAGATGTATAGGTGCCACATGAAATAAGAGCTTTTATATAATTGATGAGGTTCCCTCTGATAATTTTTTATTTTATTTTATGAGATATGGAAATTTTGGCTTGGCTACTTCCTTGTTGCCAGGAATGTGGATGATTGTTCAATATCTTTGAAGTGATGCAAGTTCCAAATTGTAGTATATCAATCAATGATGCATCCTTCAATAACTTTAACTTATTATGTCTTGATTAAGTAATTCAATTGTTTTTTTTTAATTAAGTAATTCAATTGTTGATGTAAAACATTACTATCATCCATCTATGGTCATGTCGTTCTCATTTAATTTCTTTTTTCCTGGGTTGTTTACATTGCATCCTACCTAACTTTCTACCTCTTGTTTCAGCTATCTTTTATTAAGCGTGACTTGGAGGAAATGGACTTCATTATGTCTATAAGAGAAAATACTTTGACAGAGCAACTTTTACCCTTGAGGCATTCATTTTTCATTCGTCAACTGAGGTAAAGCTTGGCCAATACTCCCTGACATCTTGTCATCCTGTTCCCAAATTTTTGTTTCAATTCTTTTATGTTATTATTATGGCGATATCATCACCAAAAGATGACAACACTGCTTGATTTTTGCCATCCAGTGTGTTGCTGTTATATCTCCCTATACCTCGCTTCTTAGCGGGATTCCTATTAGGTTGTTGTTGTTGTTGTAGTCTGTTACTGTCATAATTTTGGGGTACTTTCTCATTTGGTTGTTCTTGTATTGATTTCAAATGACAGTGCATCATAGATCATATATATATATATATATTGCTATTAATAGTTGACTGATAAGTGTTTGGAAAACCTATACTAATAAAAGTTGCAACAAGGTTTCAAACTTACACTTTTTTATTACATCATTAACCTTTTCCGTGCATTTTTCTTGTGCATATGGTTTGAATGTGGTTAGTGGAAACACTATTTCTATTTCCTAGACAAAAATTGCAAGTTGATTTCAAATCCAGTCAGAGCATAGACCACGAAATATCTGCCTAGATGAAAATTTTAATTTGCTTGTTGCTTGCAAGGTTAACAAACCTGCTTTAAAATGCAGATCTGGAGTCAGGCATACAAATGTCTTGTTGAGGGGAGCAGTTTTTCGGACCTTCAGCATTAACTTTTTCACGTATGGTTTCCCGGTATAAATTCACTATCCAGATACTGTTATCTGCTCTCTGGATTAGACTGGTTTCTTGGCATCTGTAATCTGTAGCTTTGGGGGATACAGTGTAAATTCCTAGTAAATGGCATGAGCTGTACTAATATGTTACTGACTTGGACTAAAATGGTTTTGCTGTAACAAATTATCATTCTTTTTGCAGCTGATATCCAGTTTAATTATTTTACGAGATACAATTGTTTGTTTAACATTAAAGGCACTTGAGCAGTGATTGTCTGAGACCACTTGGACAATTACTTGAGCATTATCTTGCAGTGTCATCTCCGTAAATTGAAAATCAATTACATTGTCAACTTCTGTGTCCTTTTCTGGTTGGTATGTACTGATTGAGATTTGAGTTGGTAATCTTAAAGCAAAATCTTCTTGGATGAGGCAAATACTGCATAATGTATAAACAAATACTTAATTGACTATAATTGGTTTGGCCTCCACTTTTCAATTATTAAATGCAAGATACAAGTACGATGAGTTTAATACCAATTTCTACTTGAACACATCATTTGATTTTTGACTTTCAGTGCTGGATTTGACAGGTTTCCCTTTTTGCTCTGTCCTACTGGAGCTTTCACTTTGCCAGTATATGTGCATTTGGACTACTCGCATATGTTGGCTACATTGTCTATGCCTTCCCTTCTGTTTTCCGTTTACATCGGTTGAATGGACTGCTTCTCATCTTCATTCTCTTTTGGGCTGTTAGCACATATATCTTCAATGTAGCTTTTCCATTCTTGAATTGGAAAATAGGCAAGGTATTCTCACTTTCAACTTTAACCTCCTCCAATTTGTGATAAAAACATAGATCTCAAAGTTCAATAACTTTGGCTGTGCATGCAGGACATGAAAATATGGGATATGATTGGATTTTGGCATTATCCCATTCCTGGATTATTTCTGCTTGCACAATTTTGTCTTGGCATATTGGTTGCCTTGGGTAATCTTGTCAATAACTCTGTTCTCCTTTACTTGTCTAACGAGGGAGATCAGTCTTTGAACAATTCTATTACAGAAGGTAATGAACTAATCGATTCAAACACTAACCTGTGGCTTTTTTTTGTTGTGGGTCATCGTGATTTTTCCAACATATTTCTCGTCCTTCTGACTGTATATTCGGACAGTTATGAGGGATATGTAATTTGCAGAGTGAGAGATGCATGCTACCCTTCATCTATTTAATTGCTCTTTGTTTTCTGTAGTTTCTTTGGAGGAAGATACCAAGGTATTGATAGTTGCAACAATTGCGTGGGGATTACGGAAATGCTCTCGAGCTATAGTGTTGACATTGATATTCCTCATCGCCATGAAACCTGGTCTCATTCATGCTGTATATCGTATGTTCCATGCAATTCACCCAAACTCACTAATTTGTATAATGCGTGGTAGTCATCACTAGTGATACCTGTTATCAATTAGGTAAGCATGAGATAATTCCAGTTTACTAATCAATTGTGTACTTTGACCTGTGCTCCAGTGATTTTTTTCTTGATGTATCTATTGAGCCACAGTATCAGCAGAAAGATACGGCAATTCCTGATTCTTCTGTGTGAAGTTCACTTTGCACTTTTGTACATACTTGAGATTGACTTCATCTCCAATGTGTTTGAGGAAAATGGTTCTTTTAGTATGGAAGTTTTGCTGCAGTTAGGTAGGTGTTGGTGTTCAATTGTTTGACTTCTAAGTATGAACTTTTTAATTGGTTTTGAGGTTATAATATATTCTTTTTTCTGCTTTAAACGCAAGAATGTAACTAAACCATATTGTGTGAATTGTTGCAGGTCTTCTGAAGCAAGATAGTTCCTGGGATTTTTTGGAAATAGCTCTGCTTGTTTGTTTTTGTGCCATTCATAACCATGGGTTTGAGCTCTTATTTTCGTTCTCAGCAATTGTGCAGCACACACCTAGCCCTCCTGTTGGATTTGGCATCTTGAAAGCTGGTCTGAACAAATCAGTCCTCTTGTCAGTGTATGCCTCTACATCTGCAAGATATGACCTTCATAATCCTTCTTATGGTATGACTTCGTGAATAACTCCAGAAATTCTAAGTGACTTGGCAATTTGGTTAGCATGATTAGATATTGGAATTGGTTCGTACGGTACTACTTTTTCGACCAACCGTTAAATAGAACGATGAACTTCCCTGGAAACAGCTTAGCCTTTCACCATAACCCTCCACTCAACCAACCACCCTCCCCCAAAGATAAGAAGCTAAAATCTGGTAGAAAAAAGTGAAAGGTAGCTTGTTCTTGTACAGTAATGCATCTGGGGTCTATCTCTTGGTTTCTACAATAATGGATCTAGCCAAGATTTTAACTTGAGATGTCCTGTCATCACACTTCGTTGTATTTATCAATACATCATATTTATGTATAACTTTACGATAAGTTCTCTTCCTAATATTAAATCTGCACCGGAAACCTGTCATTGATCACATTTTTTTACTTTTGTATTTTCAGAGAGTAGGATAGCATCATTCCTCGGTGCAATCGGGCAGAAGTTTTTATCCATCTATCGCTCTTGTGGAACTTACATTGCATTCCTCACTATTCTTGTCACAGTGTACTTGGTAACACCCAATTACATATCATTTGGATACATATTCCTTCTCCTTGTTTGGATTATTGGAAGACAACTTGTGGAGAGAACTAAAAGGCGCTTATGGTTTCCTTTAAAGGCATATGCAATTGTGGTGTTTGTCTTCCTCTATAGTTTGAGCAGTTTCCCTAGCTTTGAGACATGGCTTTCCAGATTTATTGACTTAAAATTTTATGTTGGCTACGACTCGAAGGCTTTATTGTTTGGAAATGTATGGGAATCTCTGGCAATCTTGGTAGTGATGCAACTTTATAGTTATGAGAGGAGACAAAGCAAGTACAGCTGGTCAAAAGACCCTGACCCATTGGATTCGGGAATATTTGGATTTGTAAGACGATTCCTGATCTGGCATAGCCAGAAGATCTTATTTATTGCACTATTATATGCTTCTTTATCTCCCATTAGCGCTTTTGGTTTTGTCTATCTATTTGGTCTTGTCATTTGTTCAACTTTTCCCAAAGCTTCTCGGGTACCATCGAAGTCCTTTCTGTTGTACACAGGATTCTTAGTGACAGCTGAGTATCTTTTTCAGATGTGGGGTAAACAGACTGGCATGTTTCCTGGACAACAGCATTATGATTTGTCTCTTTTCTTGGGATTACATGCATATGATCCTGGTTTTTGGGGCCTGGAGTCAGGATTGAGGGGAAAGGTACTTGTAATTGCTGCTTGCACCCTTCAGTATAATGTTTTCCGTTGGTTAGAGAAGATGCCAAATACTGCTGTAGATAAAGGTAAATGGGAAGAACCTTGTCCTTTGTTTGTCTCAGAGGAAGATATTTGCGTAAATGGCTCCACAACAAACAATGAAAATAGGCCACCATCAGATTGTAGTAGTCAATCTGATAAAAGAGAGGAAGTGACAAGCAACTCAGGGTTATCTTTCACTGCCAGCCCCACTCAAGCACAAAATCACAATTCCAATAAAGCCATAAGCTCAGAAGGTGGTAGCACCAGAAAATTTTTATTTGGAAATTTCTGGGGAAGCACCAAAGAGAGTCACAAATGGAACAAAAGAAGGATTCTTGCGTTGAGACAGGAAAGATTTGAGATGCAAAAGACTCTCTTCGTAATATATCTGAAGTTCTGGATTGAGAATATGTTCAATCTCTATGGGCTTGAGATTAACATGGTTGCTTTGCTCCTTGCCAGTTTTGCTTTGTTGAACGCCGTCTCTATGCTATATATTGCCTTGCTGGGTGCTTGTGTTCTTTTAAGTAGGCACATAATACAAAAAGTTTGGCCAATGTTTGTCTTCTTGTTTGCGTCAATTCTCATATTGGAGTACTTCTCTATCTGGAATAGTATGTTTGCTGCAAATCAACAAATCCCAAGTGGGACTAGCTTAAATTGTCATGACTGCTGGAGAACTGCAGCTTTGAATTTCCAGTATTGCAAGAACTGTTGGTTGGGTATTACTCTCAGTAATATTTATATTTGTTTCTGGACAATCATACCTGCAAATAATATATTTCTTATTTCCTTATATTCTGAGATCCACAACATAGCGTGAAAATCATGAGTTCTTAAGCCGGAATAGGATACTGCAATTATTCAGTCAATTAGCTGGTTTTGACCTTAATGGGGAAGAATGCTCTTTATGGTTACATGAAATTTCAAAATTCATTTGATGTTTCTTTTATCAAAGTTGAATAAAGATGCTCCTAATTCATGATTCATGATTAATTTTATAGTAACTTTTTTGTCCTTCATCTTTCTCCCTTTCCCTCATAAGGAAAAAAATAATAATCTGTTTTTACCTTACAATCAGAGCATAGACTAACCAGATGTGCCACTCTTTGTGCAGGACTTGTTGTGGATGATCCACGGATGCTTATTAGCTATTTTGTGGTCTTCATGTTTGCTTGTTTTAAGCTCCGTGCTGATCAGTTATCTGGTTTCTCGGCCTCATCAACTTATCGGCAGATGTTGTCTCAACGTAAAAATATTTTTGTTTGGAAAGATCTCTCTTTTGAAATGAAAAGCATGTGGACATTTCTTGACTACCTGAGGCTCTACATTTATTGCCACCTGTTGGATCTTGTGCTTTGCTTGATTTTAATTACTGGAACCCTTGAATATGACATTCTGCACCTTGGATATCTTGCATTTGCTTTGGTCTTTTTTCGGATGAGACTTGTAATACTGAAGAAGAAAAACAAGATATTCAAATTCTTGCGCATATACAACTTTGCAGTTATTATTCTTTCTCTTGCTTATCAATCTCCTTTTGTTGGGGTATTTTCTTCTGGAGATACGAAGCAACTAGATTATATATATGAGATGATTGGATTTTACAAGTATGACTATGGGTTTCAGATAACTTCAAGATCTGCACTAGTGGAGATTATTATATTCATGCTGGTGTCACTTCAATCATACATGTTCTCCTCCAGTGAATTCAACTATGTTTATCGATACCTTGAAGCAGAGCAAATTGGTGCCATTGTGCGTGAGCAAGAGAAAAAAGCTGCTTGGAAAACTGCACATTTAAAATACATTCGCGAATCTGAGGAAAAGAAACGGCAGCGTAACTTACAAGTAGAAACGATGAAATCTGAGATGCTTAATTTGCAAATTCAGCTTCACAGTATAAACCCAGCTGGCAAGTGTGGCAATTCTTCACCTGGTAGTGTAGGCCTAAGAAGGAGAAGGAGTACATCTGTTACCTTCAATAGGGATTCTGGAAGCCCAGAGAGAGGTGAAGGAATCATCATGAAACATGAGCAGATCAGTAGAGAGGATTTATTTGTTCCTTTTGAAGTAAATGAATTTCCTGCTAGTTTGAATACTGAAAGTCCAACAGCATTAATGTCTCCAAGGTATTTTTCTGAATCTCCTATTTGTGAGATCACTGAGATCAGACAAGAATCAGCTGATGGCTTACCTTCGGAATCTGTCAGGAAAGAGAATGGTCATTTAAAGGAAAACCCCTTGAAATCTGCGGTGCAGTTATTTGGTGATGGTGTTTCACAGGTGCAGTCTATTGGAAACCAGGCAGTTAATAACCTAGTGAGCTTTTTGAACATAGCACATGAAGATTCAGATATGAATGAGCACTCCTCTACTGAAACTGGAGTAGATGATATGGAAAATGAAAAAACCAGGCATGTGAGCTTGCACCGTTCATCTTCTCTACAATCCGATACAAGTGATACTACAAGTCTGCAGATAGGAAGGATCTTCCATCACATATGGTCTCAAATGCGGTCAAACAATGATGTTGTTTGTTATTGTTGCTTTGTTCTCGTCTTCCTGTGGAACTTCAGTTTGCTTTCTATGGCATATCTTGCAGCTCTCTTCTTGTATGCTCTCTGTGTTAACACCGGCCCTAATTATATCTTCTGGATTATTATGCTTATATATACTGAAGTTTACATTTTGCTTCAGTATCTTTATCAAGTCATTATCCAGCATTGTGGATTGGGTATTGATCCACACCTCCTTCGCGAGTTAGGATTTCCTGCACAGAAGATTAAGTCATCCTTTGTAATCACTTCACTTCCTCTGTTTCTTGTCTACTTATTTACTCTCTTACAGAGCTCTATAACTGCCAAAGATGGTGAATGGGTGCCTTGTACAGGCTTTAAGTTCCGGAAAAGAAGTAGCCTACATGGGAAGGAAGTTATTACAATTACAGATACAGCGGCATTGATATTGAGAAGCTTCTTTAGGTACTGGAAATCATTGACACAAGGAGCAGAGTCTCCTCCATATTTTGTCCAAGTGTCTATGGATGTAAACATTTGGCCAGAGGATGGAATTCAACCAGAAAGGGTTGAATCTGGAATCAACCAATTGCTTAAACTAGTTCATGAACAGAAATGTAAGGACATAAACCCAAATCTTTGCCCATTTGCAAGTAAGGTTCATGTCCAGAGTATAGAAAAAAGTCAAGAAAGCTCAAACATAGCCCTGGTTGTACTTGAGGTGGTGTTTGCCTCCCCTTTGACAAACTGTACTTCTGCAGAATGGTACAAGTCACTCACTCCGGCAGCTGATGTAGCAAGAGAGATTCTTGAAGCACAACGCGCTGGATTTGTCGAGGAAATTGAATTTCCTTACCCTATTCTTTCTGTGATTGGGGGAGGGAAAAGAGAAGTTGATTTGTATGCCTACATATTTTGTGCAGATTTAAGTGTATTCTTCTTGGTTGCAATGTTCTACCAATCTGTCATCAAGAATAAAAGTGAATTTCTTGATGTTTATCAGCTAGAGGATCAGTTTCCAAAGGAGTTCGTTTTTATCTTGATGGTATGACTCGATTCTTTCAAAGCTGTGCAATTCTAAGTTCTTCTAACATCATTGCATCATTTTTATTCAATCGTGCAAGTTGCTTGTAGAAAAAATGTACATAGATTATTTGCAAAATATAGCAGAGATACTAGTCAATCAAAGTTTGAAGATCAAATACCAGCTTCTCGATTTTAAGACCATCTATTGAGTCAGTGAGCATAAATTTGATACTGGTATAGGTTTTTAAATTGCATCTCTCAGCAAAGTCTCCCACAATCTTTTCTACAACTTCATGATCAAATAATTCAAGTCATGTTTGCTTGCAAAGGTGCATTTTTCATGCATCTTAATTCTGCAAAAGCAAAATTCACTAATATTCATATTGATCGACTCAGCTTATTAGAGAATTAAAACAGCTATTCCTAGCAACTCCTAATGGTGGAGCTTGAAGTAATAGTTTGAAATTACTCCAGCTACATGTGTTTTCCTGCTATTTTGTACTGTTTTAATCCATGCTTAAACCTTCTTTTTAACTGTTTCTGCAGATTATCTTTTTCTTGATCGTTCTTGACCGTGTTATATACCTCTGCTCATTCGCCACTGGAAAAGTTATCTTCTACATTTTCAACCTCATCCTGTTTACGTATTCAGTTACAGAGTATGCTTGGAACTTGGAACCTTCACAAGAACATGTTGCTGGGCTAGCACTTCGTGCTATCTTTCTTGCAAAGGCAGTTTCTTTGGCACTGCAGGCCATACAGATCCGCCATGGAATCCCTCATAAAAGCACCTTGTATCGACAGTTTTTGACTAGTGAAGTTTCACGAATTAATTATTTGGGTTATAGACTTTATCGAGCTCTACCGTTCCTTTATGAATTGCGGTGTGTACTTGACTGGTCATGTACAACCACTTCTCTGACCATGTATGACTGGCTGAAGGTATTCTGCTAAGAATCCTTACTTGAAATATTTCGTGAGCTCACCATAATATCTACCTTCAAATCAACATAAGCATGACTGCTTGGTATCTGTTTTCATTCTATTTGTCATCTTCAGATTCTAATTTTGCTTTTTGGTTCTAACTAAACCATCTTGACCTAACAGACTTAGTGAACAGCTATACATTTCTGTTACAAGGTTCATATGAAGTTTTTTATCATCCATGTGATGACTTTTAACTACACATTTCATTTTCAAGTATTATACAACTTTTTTATGGTTTCTTCTTACATATTTAGCTGTCAAATTATCTCATTGTTGAACCACCAAGGATTTGGCCTGGTAGTAAGAAGGTACGAGTATCTTTCCATTATCAGGGTTCAAATCCTGGTAAGTTTTGGGTTAAGAGACGTTGTAAGTTGTAACTATTGTTGCTTTTCAATGTATCCAAAAAAATCTCTTCCACTGTTTGGAGTTCATTCTTCTTGGTAGGGTTTCTTATTGTATTATCTGAAGTTCACTATTTGAACTAACGAGTAGCTTTGTTTTTAGTTGGAGGATATAAATGCGAGTCTATACCTTGTCAAATGTGATGCAGTCCTCAATAGAGCATGGCATAGAAAAGGAGAGAAGCAAACAAGATGGACTAAGTGTTGCAATGGAATATGCCTGTTCTTCATATTAATCTGCGTTATTTGGGCTCCTATGCTGGTAAGAAACTGCAAAAAGAAAAACTATATACTCTGTTATGTCAATGCAAAGTGTTCATTGTGGGCTTTCATCAATATATGTTCTGTTTCACTGATTCTAGAAAGGTTTATTAATGAATTTCTTGCTATTGTTGTTTAAAAGTATAAGTAGAGGACTGCAGTTTTGGTGCATGCATGTGTGTATGAAAGAATGTTGATTGGGTGTATTACTTATGCATTTCTTGTTTCTTACTTACCAGATCTATAGCAGTGGTAACCCGACTAATGTTGCCAATCCTATTAGAGATGCAAGCGTTCAGCTTGATATCAAGACAATGGGTGGAAGGTTAACATTATATCAAACCACACTTTGTGAAAAGCTCCAATGGGATGAAATTAGTTCCGACTTTGATCTAGATCCTTATGGTTACCTGGACGCCTATAATAAGAATGATATCCAGCTGATATGCTGCCAAGCAGATGCAAGTATGTTGTGGCTTGTACCCGATGTGGTTCAGACAAATTTTATACAGTCCCTTGACTGGGACAGAGATATGGATATTTATTTTATGTGGGTACTAACCAGGGACAGACCAAAAGGAAAGGAAGTGGTGAAATATGAAAAGCCAGTTGATCATCTAGATCGTCCAAAAAACTCAGATGTGCAGAAAGTTTTAAATGGCTCTACAAGCAGCTTTAGGGTATATAACCTACATCCAAGATATTTACGCGTTACTGGCTCTGGGGATGTCAGAACATTTGAACAAGAGGTATTATGCATGTCATCTAATTACTTTCCTTTGTTGTTAGACACCTTACCCCTCCCTCATTCTCCTTTTGGGATGAAACTATCAACTTCTGCTCTCATGTAGCCTTAGCATAATAGTTCACCAATTGTTTGTGGTAAGACATTACAGCTTTTAAATGTAACTCCATTCAATAGAATTTTTATTAGGAGTGCTTGATTAGTAAATCCATAGTACACTGCTTATGACCAATAATCTGGAAATATATGTGGATCCTCATACAAACAATTATGCACGATTGCAGGTAAATGCTGTTAGCGCTGACCTGATAATGAATCGTGCTGATTTTAGCTGGTGGTCATTTTATGACATAAATTCATCAGATGCATGTGGTTGTGGAGGTTCCAGAGGACCTATGGCCATCATCGTATCTGAGGAAACTCCCCCTCGTAAGTTTGAAAAAGCTGTTTGACATTGTCTGAATCTCAACATTATGGTATGACTATTCTTGTAGTTTTACCGTGGCATTAACGCTACAATATCGTTGCAGAGGGTATCCTTGGTGACACTATCAGCAAGTTCAGCATCTGGGGCCTATACATAACCTTTGTTCTTGCTGTGGGCCGTTTTATAAGACTTCAATGCTCAGATTTAAGAATGAGAATTCCATATGAGAATCTTCCTTCTTGTGATAGGTAACATGAGTTCGTTTTGATTATGTTCATGTGTTGGCTTTCAAAACAAAGTTTACTAATAGCAAATTGTATGGAAAAGAAAAATTCAACTGTCTTTTCACAAATGGGAAGGAGAAGGGGTATTAGGAAGAATGTAACCTTCCCATGCGCACGCAAAGATCTTGCTGGTTGTTTGCATTGAATAGCAAAATTTACAGTTCCCTGTGAAGCTGTGCATATCAAATAAAGATGTCACAGTTGATTTGCTCCATCTGTGCATGCATGCTTAGCAAATAAAACGGGGAAAATAACTGCAATTCCATGACACTGTTCTTTTCTACGACTGATTATCTTGAAACATGAAATTTTCATCTGTTTATATTGACACTAGATGTACTTCTAATGCAGATTGATAGCCATCTGTGAGGACATATACGCGGCAAGAGCGGAGGGTGAATTGGGGGTGGAAGAGGTCCTTTACTGGACATTCATAAAGATTTACCGCTCACCGCATATGCTTCTTGAGTACACCAAACCGGACTAGTTTCTTCAACCAAATGTTGCCCTAGTCTGCTAAACTGACCTGGAATTTGACTGATACCATGTTATGGTTGAACATATAGAATATCAACAGTTATCTCCCTCCAGCCCTCTGAAGCTCTCGGTTTTGTAACATTTATCTCCCTCCAGCCCTCTGAAGCTCTCGGTTTTGTCGTCACTGCAGAGGTTTTGGCTAACTTCAATGTCTACTTGTTTCTGAATACATGATTTGCATTTCATTCTTCTTCTCGTTTTCTGCCCTATATAAGGCCTCATTTTTAGTTAGCTGACAGTAGCCAATAGGTTAGGAATCGCGAAGTATTAGAGAATCAAGATGATTCAAATAGAGGACACTCCATTTGCTTCATGTATATACCATTCTTAGCCATGTATCTCTACATACTATTTCTCTTTACAGATATCAAAAGAAAAGAGGCAATGTACACAGTTCTTTTCCCTTTAAAACAATAGATACTGTAAACCTTTTGCAAGGAATGTACTAATGTGACTACACTCCACCTAGTACCCAGCCCAGGTCTTTCAAATTCTCTCTTTTCGTTTTTCTTCAATTTTAAAAATTAAATTGGTTCAATAAATAATAATTTAAATTTGAAAAGAAAATAAAAGCATAATTTCTTAGGTAGAAAAGGTTTTTATAGTTTTTATTTTGATGTTGTTGATCATGATTTACAATGAGAATGGAAAACTAAAATTGATTTGCAAATTGTAATCAACTGGTACTTAATTTGCAAATTGTGACCAACTGTTATTAACCTTCTTATCTGACCTGATCCTTCACAAGTCTCGCTGTTTGCATTCAATGGAAAGTTGTATGCAGCTTGGTTATGTTAATGCACCTTACGCTTCCATGTAAGATCTCATGTCACCCAGTCTCAAGAAACCCTAACTTTTACCAATCAATCCAACTGATGCTTATGTGAACTGGGAAGGAAATAAACTAATGTATATTGTTCAATATCATGGGCACTTAATGACGCCTAACCTACTTGTACAAGATGTTTGCACCATAACAATATCATTCGGAATGAACAAAACCCTTGTAAATAAACCAACTCTATAGAAAGTACTCATTAGACAAACACACAAAATACAAAAACACGGGTAATGGATGCGGAGCAGCTAATTACCATTAAACTAACTCAAGCTGAATCTTTTGATGCCTTAACTCTTTTGTTGCTGTTCCCACTAGTAGAAACCTTTTTCACAGCATCTTCAGGTATGGTATCTTCCATTACCTTTGGAGAAGTGAAATTGAAGTCAGAGAGGGAAACATCTTTGTATTTAGGGTTGGCCTCCAAAAATGCTGCAATTTCATTTCGAGTTCTCAATTTTTTTCCTGATGAAGTAATGTAGTAAGCATCCATTTTGGAGAAATCTCGTCTGAGTACCAGGCTCCTCTTAAAACCTTCTGGTGTCTTTGGGATGCCAGGCCGGTCAACAACCCAGGTCCGAGTGGCATCATAATCAATGTCAGCAGGATCATCACAGGTAACACCTGGTTTCCTGTCACAAACAAAAGGGTCATCTGGGATTTTACTTCTGATGTCTTCATACTCTTCTTGTGTGGCTATCACCCTCCATTTATAGCAGGTTTTACACTGTGCAGCATATGTATCGATTGATCGCATTGGTGCTTTTGAACTCTGTCATTGCAATACACATTCACTTCCAATCCCAAATGAAGGCATCAAGTTTCCAAGATCAAAGATGCATCAGTTCTCAACGAGTTTAAGTTATGAGTTTCTGTTAGAACCTTGGATCCTAGCTCATAAAATATCACCCAACAGAGGAAGACAAATATGCATCCATGTGATGAAATTTGCTACAATCAAACAGGTATTCATTAACGTATAACATCAAGAAGAGTTTAAGGAACCATTCTTACCATCCAGCCTAAAGTGTACCAAAACAAAGTAAATGCAAAATTGGTTAGAAACGCGAGACAAGAAAAGGTTGAAATTGGGCAGAAATGCCTAATTTCACAAAATAGTTCACCCACCAACTCAATCATGAGGCTTAGAAAATCGTTCCTTTTGCTATATCAGACCTACTTCTACCACTTATGATACTGAAGCTTCACAGCTTTGATCACCTACGGTAAAACCACCAATCGAAACGGACAGCCATAGATGAGGAAAGGAAAATCTCTCTTATCCTCATTCAACAGAAAAGACCATGAAATCAGCAAGAGGGTAAATACCGGTGTTCCTGCCCAATCAAATGCCTACAGACCATTAACGATTTAAACTCTGATCGTCTGTTATGATGGGCAACACTCCTATAAACTCATCCATTGCCAATCAAGAAACATCATTTAACCAATACATTAAGGCTTGAAATCTCTCATAGACACAATGCAAAATCACAATCATTAAATCTATCCTAGTCTTTAAAGCTCAACCTCTATGCTCTCGTAGGCCAAGAAACAAACACTTGGAAATCAAGAAATTACCCATTCATGAGTATACACATCTATCCAAACTAATCTATTACAAAGACCACAAAGTGGTGAGACTAAAACATATTAGAAGCGAAATAATATAATTTTAAACTTTAAATCTGAACCTTCGACGACGTTTTAGAGATTTCCTGCTTGTCCTCTTTCATTCCGTCTCTTTTCACTCGCACCATTTGGCAGAAACACTGGGAGATATAGGGCTAGCGGCATGCCGCTCACGTGTTAGCGAACCAAGAAAAGCTGGGGTCCACTCCACGGGTGTAAAACTGTAAATACCAAACTACGATCATCTTTTTGTTTTTTATGAGTTAGCATAATTTCAAGCATTTTATGGAATTATTGAACCAATAGAGGCTTCATTCTTATAGCATTAAGATCTTCATCATCTCAAAGGATTTGATTTCATAATATTTGAGTGAATCAATTTTACAAGTTTGATTTTTATTGATTTCTCTTAGTTATATATTTTTCGTGAACCTCTCATTTTTATTGAGTTAAAGAAAGAGAAAACTTTACATTTGTATAAATTAATTTATGAATCATCTTACTATAAATTATAAATGTTTAATTCAATAAATAATTTTTTTATATTAAGTAAATGTTATGAATTTCTTTAACTTTTCATTTGACATGCAACATCATGTTAACATGACTAAATCAATTGCAACATCATAATTTAACAATTGAACCTACCAATGATTTATAATGAGTAATAGCTCCTAAGGTTGGATTTTGATAGAGATTAAGTAGGTTCACTAAACACATTCTTCAATTCCACTCAATTCCTAAACATGCAATAATTATAAATTTACAAGTCCACTTATAATAAAAAAATTACCAATTACATGAAAATTTACACGACAGCTTATTAATTACGGTACAACAATAACAACAACACCCAATAAGAGTTTCGCTAAAATACAAAATCTGGAAAGGTGTACACATCTTTACCCTTAAATGATAGAAAGACAGTTTTTGATAGACCCACGTGTACTGAAAATTAATAATAATATAAAAGATCAATATATATGTATAACTAAATATATAAAATTATGTAATACAATACATATGGAACATGGTAAAGATTAACATTACAAAGATAAAAATACGTAAATAAATATACAAACTATGACAACAAGAGACAAGTACAATAATAAATTATACAAGCCATTACAATAAAATAAATAGACTAAATGAGAAACTATTTAAGTCTAAATAACTAAGAGAGAAGTACTACTTAATCAAAATATTAAAGCTATCTATAGAACAAATGACTTTAACGAAAAAGTTTAAAGGACCTAAGAAAACGATATAGGTCTCTTTATATGAGATTTTTTATCCATATTCTAGTACATCAAAAAATTTCATTACGGGCCATGTTTTTGGTAAGTTCTAGCAAAGTCATTCCAAACTTGATCACTTCACCCTGGTTCTTTTCAGGCCTCATTTTTTATTCTCACAGTCTCTAAGTGCTATTTTCTCGCATCTTCTCACTATAATGTCATGGTGTTTTCTTTTAACATCTTCGAACTACTTGAATCTTGTCTCTCTTAATTTATCATTAATGTTGCCCATCTTTAAGTTGTCTCTTACTAATACATTATTGACCTTATCTCTTCTAGTAAGGTTACACATTCAACGGAACATTCTTATTTATACTACCATTAGTTGATGACTATACATTTGTTTGTTGAGTCAACATTCTGCCTCATATAACATAGCCTACTTAATCGCTAAATGATAGAATATACCTTTGAGCTTGAGTGGTATCTTCTTGTAATACAAAACTCCCGATTCATTTCTCAATTTAAGTCATCATGATCTAATACGGTGGAGTATATTTTCATCGATCTCTCCATTGTTTTGAATGATAAACCCTATGTACTTAAAACGCTATTTTCATGGTATAACTTTTGAACCGATCTTTACCTTCATATCGAGATTCACCCTATGGCCTGAAAAGATACACTCTAAGTACTTAGTTTTAGTTCTGCTCCATTTAAAACCTCTCAACTTTAACACATTCATCCAACATTGACATCCTCTTTTGTCTCATCCACTAAGATAATATTGTCAATATCACAAAAAATGTGTTTTATATTTCAGTTTTACATACAATTGATAGTTAAACTGTATTTCAAATTATTTATTATACTTTTACTTAATTTATATGTAAAACATAAAATATATAAGAAGAGAAAATTTATCGTTAATATACAAATTTTTACTGCATATAAACTTAGTTTTTTTAAAAGTAAATTTAACAGAAAAATATAAACTTAGTTTATATATGCAATAAGTTATATTAGTTCACATATTATTATTACTTTTAAGAGTAAATTTACACTTTTTGTCAAATTTGAAGGACTTGTTTTATTTCAAATGTTATTAATAGTAGGTAAGTAAATCTCTACCCAAATTAATGTATGTTTGTCATGTCATTTAAGTTTATAGCGTGTGAATCATCTTTGAATTGATGATAAAATTAAAGTTTAATCAATACTTTTTTTAAGAGTTAGAAGACAATTTAACAAAAAAATAATTAATTTAAGAACTGAACAGCACCTAAAATAGTTTGTTAAATTTTAAAAGAAAAGTCTGAAGACCAAAATAAACTTTCTTCCGCTAGATTAATACAAGTTTCATGGTGGTAATGTCATAAGAGATCAAATACAAATCTTATCCCTTCAACTATGAATTAATATAGCAGAAGAAATTTATGCTCAGCCTAAAAAAAACTTATTTTAATTACAATATTTAATTAAAGTCATAAAATTTTGCATATTCTAATTTTATTTTAAAAAGACAAGAAAAAAATGTACAAATATGTTCTCTAATGTTTTATGTTAGCACATTACTTTTTAATATTCTAAAAATTTATAATTAAACGGTCAATTTTTGTAAATTAATAAATTATTATAAACTAAAATAAATAAATTAATTTTTATTTAATAGTCTTTTTTATTAAATTCCTTAATTTTATTTTTATTCTTTAACCGATCTTATAACGGTCTAATATCAGTTGAATCTTTTAAACCTTAAACCTTTTATCTATAGTTTAACTTCAGTTTTAAAACATTAAATCAACCAATCCAAGATCATCATACCCCAATAACACAAAACAAGGGCAGAGGTAAGAAATAGAGTTGCATTTGCATGCTCCCACACACACAGGATAATTAAGAGATTAGTTAATCTACAAAATTAAATTGAAGAAGATGTAAAACGTGAAGGTGATAACCATGGTTAAGCTCTAGTCTAAAGCAAACCCCTGATTAGGACAAACTAATGGTTAACTTAAAACCCTATATAAACCCACCTCACAGTCGCCTCGCCATTCACTACAGTACCCAAGCACAGGCCAGCTCTCAAATAAATGGAGTCACTTGCTCAGAACTTCCCCATGTGAAAAACCAAAGCCCCCCTATTTTTTCTCTCGGTGCTTTTGTTCGTAATATAGTAATAATGACCTTTTCCTGTTTCTGTGTCGTTCTTCTTGGTTAGAGGTTGCGTGTACTGCTCTTTATGTTTATGCCGTAATTTTGTTATTTATTTTGGGTGGTTTATGGTGTAAAGCTTTGGTTTTTATGGCTCTGAGCGACTTTTGGAAGATGGGTTTATGTCGGTTTCTCTGATTGTTGAGTGCAATGTGGCTGTGTAGTTAACGTGTATGTTGTTTGGCTTTTTGCATCTGCGTGGGTTTGTTTAAGTCTGTCTTTGGATCAATCTGGGTGTTTGCTTTTATGCAGGATGAAGAGTTGATAGATCATTTACCTGTTTTTTTTTTAATATGAAAGATCATTTACCTGTTGCTGGCTCTACTGGTATGGCTTTTCCTATTTTCGGACCACATGTTTATAGTATTCTTTTTTTTTTTTCTGATATCATGATCCTTCGTCGTACAATGCCATGGTTTATTTCTCCTTTAGTTTCAAGGGAGCGTATGAGAATCGTGTTCAGATTTTATCATTTGTGTATTCGATTTTGCATAAAACCTTTTAATGATTAGATTATAATGCTTCTTTTGCGTTGTTAACTTTCTTCATTCATAGGGTATATTGATAGAGAGGCCAGTGGTTGTACTCCTGAGTATATCTCCTCGTCTTTCATAGAGAGGGTAAAATGGCTGATAGTGAGGAAAGTAGCGGCAAGTTGGGGAGCTCATCACTTTTGCTGCAGGACAAAGAGAGTAAGATCAAGAGAAAATTAGTTAATCATTCTCTGCCAAATGCAGTTGGTTCATCATCTTCCTTGAATGAGTACCCTTCATATGAGTCATCAAAAGAGAAGTCTCAAAATTTACATAGTGATCTTGAGAGTGTGGAATTAGGGCCGTATCTACTTAAACTGACAGGAGAAGTGTCTGACCTTGATGATTGGACTGACCCCATTGCAACAGAATATGAAGGACTATTGTTGTCTAATCTACGGGTAATCTTCCAGAGTGCAATCAATAAGATAGTGGAGTGTGGATATGCTGCAGATGTTGCTGAAAAGGCTATATCAAGGCTAGGCCTTTACCGTGGGGGTAAGGGCCTTGTGTCAAACATTGTACATGATGCTCTGGCCGTATTGAAGAAAGAAAAGTGTGTATATATTTCAAGAGACATTGTGTTTGAGAATTTGCAACAGATGGCAGAATACACGATGATTGAGATGGTTAATATCCTTCGGGAGGTTAAGCCATCATTGTCTATCTCTTCTTCAAAGAGGACCACTTCTACTTCGTTGGAGAGTACTGGGAGTAGTATGAGCAAAAAGACAGTTTCAAAAATTTCTTCACCATCAGTTAGATCACCCTCAATTTCTAGTGGATCAAGAACTGGGTCTTTTTCAACATCTCTGGATAGAAACTCTAGCTTCTTTGGACGGAAGAAAGCAAGCACTCTTGAAAGTCGGGATTCTCGATTCATTGTCCTCCCACAAGTGGATATCAAAGCTAGCGATGATGTGGTAAGCACAACTTTGCTATTGCACATTGGTTGTACTAGTTGCATCATCAGTAACCCTTAAATTTGGATATTATTCATGTCTGAGAACACACTGTTTTGTCATAAAGGATTCCAAGGCTGAAGGTTGTAAAGTAGCTTACTAATTTGAGTTCATGCAACAATTTGGTTTTATAAATATATTCGTATTATCTAAGCATAATTATGATTTGATTGGAAAATCATCTTAAATAAAGTGAAAGCATTATGGATACAAGGATTGGCAAATTTTGAAAGTTCAGTTGGACAGATTTTTGTAGTTTGAGATTATGCAAGCATAATTATGATTTTTGTTGGCAAATAATCTTAAATAAAGTGAAAGCACTATGGATGCAAGGATAAAGCCAAAATTTGGAACTTCACTTGGACATATTTTTTGACTTCAATATTCGAAAACTTTTGTAGGTTTAGAAATTCTATCATGAAAATTGGTGTTTCATGTGGCATGTGCCATTCATGTAGTTGGTAAAAACATGTTTATTAATGGTAGAGTATTTTGGAATTAAATCCCTCTTCACATGGCATGGATGGGTTGGGACTGAAGAGAAGTTACTAATCCTTGTTGTCTAGTGTAAATTTTGGCCCAAAAAAAAAAGGTGATGTGTTGTGGCAGATGATACTTAGATGTGCTATGGAGAGATTGGTCTGTGCTTGGGATCATTTTCAACATTAATTAATACTCTATATGTTTTACCATTTCTTTCCTTGATCCAATTGGGTGTTCTCTCGCTGTACCAGAGATTGGATCTTAGAGGCCACAGGGTGCGTAGTCTGAATGGTAGTGGGTTGAACTTGTCATCAAGTTTAGAGGTAAAATCTCATTATATTATGTGTAAGTGCTGTGCTAACAATATAATGCATTTCTGACTATAGTTGTTTCACTGACAAACATATATGACAGTTTGTTTATCTCAGAGATAATCTCTTATCTACAATGGAAGGAATTGAGATACTGGCACGAGTGAAGGTTTGCTATTTGATGATTCAATTGTTTTCTTTTTAACTGTGGATTTGGATGATCTTCAGAACCCAAACATCCTAAGAATGAAATTGTTTCTTCTTTTATGCTTCTAAAAGTATATATTGGACACTTGTGCTTTGTTTATATTGTTGCAGATTAATCTTAAGGTTTTATGATCTTCTGTTCATACTCACTGGGCATGTCTACTCTGTTAAAGAATAAATATTTTTGCTTATTGGAGCTGTAATATTGATTGGTATAACTATTCTCTGGTAGGTCCTTGACTTGAGCTTCAATGAGTTTAAAGGGCCTGGGTTTGAACCTCTTCAGAATTGCAAGGCCTTGCAGGTTCTCTTTTATTCTTTCTTCTTCTCTCAGATTTCATTGCAAGGTATAGACTGTCCCTTGCACGCATCCTTAGATGAAATTTATGTGTATATCACTTGTAGCAATTATATCTGGCTGGAAACCAAATAACTTCACTCACAAGTCTTCCTCAGCTTCCTAACCTCGAGGTTAGTGCTCAATTGGATTATTTTGCTAATCAGCTCTATTGTTTTGTGATTTAACATGGACTAGTAAGCATCTGATGAATGCAATAATTTCTCTTATCTGCTTTCTTCTGTAGTTTCTTTCTGTTGCTCAAAATAAGTTGAAGTCTCTTGCAATGGCAAGTCAACCTCGTCTTCAGGTTTCTTTGCTGTTCAGTAGCAAGCTACTTGATACTGCTTTATCAGGTCAAAGTTAAGTCAATATCTTTTTGTTTCCATATAGGTATTGGCTGCAAGCAAAAACAAGATAACTACTTTAAAAGGCTTCCCACATCTACCAGTCCTTGAGGTTAGCTCTATGTTATTTATTTTTTGACAAACAACTCTAAAGGCATATTTACTGGAGACGTTAATAGTGGTCCATTTTTCTGCTAATCTAGTGAGGATCACTTTCTATGCTACTATTTATGCATTAGATTGATCTTGTTCACATTGACTTGGGTATTAGTGTGAGATACATAAAATTGTTACGACTTTCTTAGTTTGTCTATATGAATAGAATGGATGCGGCATAATGCTGTGATCTAAACTATAACTGGATCATTTGAATGGTCTTGATCCAGGCTTGATCACTAAAATATCTTGCTTGATAACAATGGAGTTTTAGGTGTATCCATAAGATGATGGTGTATAGGATAAAGACTTTGACAATCTACTATAGCCTTGACAGGCTTGGAAAGGGAAAGATGCTGTTTACTAATCATTCAACCAAAAGTGTTGATCTCATTGTCTGAATACTATAGGGTTGACATGCAATTGATTTTTGGAAAATATGTAATGGGTCTATTACGTAGTAAAGCAGTAGTAAAAGCGCATAATGCACTTTCTTATGTTAGGTTGGCACAAATGTATATTGAAACTATTCTTCTTTGCTGCAGCATTTGCGTGTTGAGGAGAATCCAATTCTGAAGATGCCCCATTTAGAAGCAGCTTCCATATTGCTTGTTGGTCCTACATTGAAAAAGTTCAACGATCGAGGTTGTTTTCAAGTTTAACTTCTCTTATTTTCTTTTAATTCTTTTTGGAATATTTACACGGTACATTGTGCTTCTTTTGTGTGAGTTTTTCTGTTATTGGTTTTTTCTTTTTTCTTTTCCTTGTCTCCTTTGTTAACTTTTGGTGCCCACTTAAGTGGATTTTTTGTATCCTTGAGGGTGGCTTTTGTTTTCCATTTTCTTCCTCTCTAATATGGTTAATTTCAATAGATCTTTCAAGGGAGGAGCTTGCAATTGCTGAACACTATCCAGCTCGCACAGCGTTGTGTCTTAGAGACGGTTGGGACTTTTGTCATCCTGATAAAGCAGCAGGTTCTGTTTTGCAAAATGTTTTTTTTTGCTATTTACTTGTGACCATAAAACTGAAACTACATAGCATTTTGACCAAGTTTGTGGGTGGGATGACTAGACAAAGTCTATAAGAGCTTTTTGTGAGTAAATTGCTTGATCTTGTCATATGCAATTGTTATTTCAATCTATAGTCAGGAGATACTAGTTCTGATGTATGCTGTAGCTATGGCGTTTCTCAAATCATTAGAGGATAAAAATGGCGGTGGGTTAGATTTAATTGATGCATTGTGATGAGCAATAATTAATAAAATATCCCATATAAATGATCTCAGAGCTAAAATTCCACCAAAAAACAAAATAATATCACTTTTGACCACAATGTGAGATTTGGTGCTAGAATAAATTTCTTAGGCCAATGTAGAAAATTGCAAATGTCATTCTTTGCTCAATCTCTAACAGGGTTTTGCTGGTTATTGTCAAATTATGATGTTTTCTACAATTGAATTGTATGTTTCTTTTTGAAGTAACATAAAAGGCTATGAAATAAATTACAAAAATTTATCCTATGTTTTTTGATAAATGAAAAACAAGAAGATTAGAGCATGATAGTGTTACAATGTTAAAGAGTGTAACTTAAGATTAATCAGACAGAAAGTAGATGAAATGAATCTGATGCTTAGTCGTTGTTGGAAATCATATTCTATGCATCTAATCTTGTATGGGAAATATTTGGAGGGTCAAATTGGGTCATGTCTTATATAATAAAAATTTAATACTCCATATTAGGAATATCATGTAATGTGACACTCAACAGCTTCAAATAGTTGAGCTTGAATTGGAATAAACTTATTATTCTCAATCCTTGTCTTCTACAGTTCAACAAGATAACGATGCTCATGAAACAATACGGAACATTATGTTTAGGATTCAAGTCCTAGGAATATGAAATTTTGTGACATTAAGAGTTATCATTCAAAATTAGACACCATTATGTTCAAATGAGTGTAGTGCATCAGTACTTCATAATATGTGCATGGTGTGTCATTGCTCAGCTCAAGTATCCGTTTTCTGTTCAGTCTGTTAAAACCCTTACCATGGCTTTTTA
>JANIMX020000289.1:2620482-2631495 GCA_024582655.2 Erythroxylum kunthianum | reverse complement strand
CGACCTAGCTGAATTTAGTAGTTATTATTATTATTATTACTACTACTACTATTCACATTATTATTATTATTATTTTCTTCTTCTCTCTCTTTCTCTCTTTATGTGGGTCATTTGGAAATATCATCTCTGTTAGTTAGGGGTAAGGCTGCGTACTACTGGACTTCTCCAGACCCTGCGTCTGTACTTAGTTGGCCAAGATAATTCCCTATACAACTATACCAAACTTGAGGTGTAAATCTTACTTTTTTTTATATATGTTATAATTATTTAAAAAATTAAATTAAAATAATAAAATGAAGCAATAAATGGCTACATATGAGAATTGAGAAATGCATCTTAACAAAATATATTTCTAACGTATTAAGACAAGAATGAGGCACCTATAATAAATAAATTAATATAAATTATTCATACCTTATTGTACAACTTTAAACAATAAGTTAGGTTAAACTTACATTACAAAATCCTAAAACACATTATTCTAACAAATATTTTAGTTTGCTCACAATTAGTTGTAATAGTTCTGTTGGTCTTTGAATGACAAACGAGAGGAAAATAGATTATATGAGTTCAATTTTTACCTTATTTAAAAACTAATAAATGAGTAACTCACTTTAATAAATGATTATAATTAATTCACACATGACAACACACAAAATAATCACAATAATAATTAAAGAGAGTAGGAAATTATAAATAAAATCAATTTATAGTAGACTAAGATGCAATATATGATACGCAATTCAGATATGCACTCTCTAGTTCTTAAGGCAAATCTTTATATTATGTTGAAGGTTCTTCACACAACTCAAATTTATCTATTTATATCCAAAACTAACTCATAATTATTAGACACACAAAGTAGTCATTACTCATTTGAAACACATCATTCGCTAGCTAGTTGATTGACCATCAATTGATCCATCAACCATTAGATGGTTTAACTCATTAAACACTACCCATTATATAACTTTTTAAATTTTGTTCGGTTAGTCTATCTAAATCCCAACAAAAACTATTTAAAATTTCAACTTCCAATGTTTTTCAGAGATAAAATATAATTCTTTAACAAAAAAAAAAAGTGACTCAAAACTATTTCAAAATTTGTTTGAAAATATTTCTACATTATACCCTACATGCAAAAGACCATGCAATGTTTGAATCCCTAATTTATTAAAATGATTAACATAAAGTTACAAGAAGAATTATTATGATTTTTTCTTATTCTTAAATTTTCACTTGAATATATTTGAAACTCTTTACATTGTAAATGTATTTTTGTTTAATTAAACTATTAATATCACAAAATAAATTCATTAATAAAAATATATTTTGTTATCATCAAAATCACTTAATTAGAATCTCATTTGATTCAATAAAAGTTTTATCTACATTTAAAGTATTTTCCATAATTATTTTGGTAATCTTAGTTACTTGCTTGAGGGTTGATCGCATAAAGTTATGGTATTATAATTACCTTGAAAATCATTGTAGAGAAGGTATAATTGTAGAGTTGTTGTATGGTTGTTAGACAAGGTTAGGTGTTTGATTGATAGTCTAATTGGTGTTGGAAAGTGGGTTGGATTGGATCTGCTTTGATTGTTGAAGTGCGAATGAAGTCTGTGTAGATTTGGAACATATTATATATTGTAAATTGCAAAAAATTCATAGTAGTTGTAGAAATGACCGTGTTGGACTCACATCAAGCAATTCAATGTACTTAAGACATGCTCCTTTCATGTCTGCGATGGACACAACACAACTTCCATTGGATTTATGCAAGCACACCTTAACCATACAATTAGAAACAGAATTTTTAATGAAAAACATTTGTTTCTCACTATAATTAATGTTCCGAAAATCCTATTGGACCGTGAATTTAAAAATTGTACTATTTTAGAATTATAATTCCAAGTTTTGGTTATGACCTTGTTTGTTTGAGCTGTTAGCTATTAGTTGATAGTGAAAAGCTACCTTTAGTAACTTATTGAATCAGGAGTTATTTGAGGTTTGAACAGCTATCAGGAGCTGTTTGATGTCCTTTACCAAACAGCTGATAGTTGAATCAGGAGCTGTTTGAGGCTATCAACTCTTCCAAAACGCTAAAACAAACATGCTCTTAGTAATTTATTGAATTATGAGCTATTTGGGGCTTGAACAACTATCAAGGGCTGTTTGATGTCCTTTATCAAACAGCTGGTAATTGAATCAGGAACTGTTTGGGGCTATCAGCTCCTCCCAAATGCTAAAACAAACAGGCTCTATTTCTATCACTAACTAACTATAAGCAACTAATAGAGAAATTGTTTCAAATAACAAGTAAACACATAACAGTAAAGTATTTCAACAAAAGGTATAAATCCTACTAGATCGTACGATTATAAGTTTTATTTTTACGTAATTTAAAACTTGAATTGAATTGGACAAAGGACAAGGCTAATGCTAGGGTATTTAAGTTTTGTGTCGACGATGACATAAATATTTATGATGGTTTGTGAATAGGATGAAAATCTAAATACTTTTAGAAGACCAACAAGAGCCACCTCTGACCAACGTACGCATAACCCTTCATGTTCTGTTGTGGATAAGAAGAGGAACCTCTTACTCTTTCCCTTAAAATTCTCAGGATCTTTTGATTTTACCATGCCCCCGTCTGTTTTCTTCCACGTTTTACTCTGCTTTCATGTCTGCTGTCCACTTATAAAACATTCAATGCATTAAATAGTGGCAAAGAACCAAAATTTGGACCAGTTTTGAAAAGCCTGTTATTGTCCAGACGCTTTAAAGAGAAGCTCAGAATTTACGTCCACTTCTAGCTTCTCCTTCTCTGCCATATTTTTCTCTGAGATTTTTCAGATTCTCCTCAATTCTTTGTTCCCCGTTACAGGACCCCTTGTCTTTCTCTTTTTACCTGTCACGATTAACGTAAATGTTCATTCAATTCAATGTCCCTGAGCTTTTACTACACGGGTTTTCGTGAATCGGCCATATGAAACTTTAGAGCGAGTCTTTTTGGTGTTCTCTTTCTTTCTTTGTCTTGGAAGACAGGCCTTTGTTTTGGTACCTGTTTTCCTGTTCTTTCGTCTTAATGTCCTGACGTTGTCTCCTCCCTTGCTGCCTGTTATTTCAGTTTTTGCCTTCTCTACTTGTTATCGTGGCCTTTATTTTTCCTTTCTTTATATACCCATTCTTCTCTGTAACTGGATTCCTTTCCTATTACACGAACTCTTGTTTTACCTCGGATTTCAAACTCATCTGGTTGGTGTTCTTTGTACTCGTGACTCGTCCTAGACTCCTAGTACGCGTATTGGCTTTGTGTTTTTATCATCAATTCTCTTGTCTTCTCCTCTGCTGGAGAAACAAAGAATATACTGAACTTGTCAAATTCGGGATAAGATAAGATACTAAATTCTCTGTTATCCACAAAAGTTTCCTTCTTGCCTATCAAGTTCACTCTTTCTTCCAACATCTTCAAACAATACAGTGCCGAAGGCAAATCGGGCTTGGTTGGCTTGATGAGCTTTAAAGAAATGGAGAAGAAGACAGATGTAAGCTCTCCGGTTGGAGTGCTTGAAGATTACTTTAGAAGCGAAGATTCTGAAAATTGGTCGTCCAAGGAGCCAACATCGGACATTGATACACAGAAGTATCCAAAACCCATTTCGCGTTGGCATGGATTCGTCCAATTACTAAGAAGCAAATCAAAGAAATCAGTAGCTACGTCGCATCCGCTTAATGCTTTCAAGCTCTCTGTGAGAAAAAGTCGTAGTATGAGAGAGACCTTTGGTATGATACCAAATCTTTTCCTGAACACTAATGGTGACAGTTTAAAGGCTCCCAGAAAGAGTTTTACTCTCCCAGAGCTGGAAGCTGCAACTAACAATTTCAGCCAAGGTTTGTATTAATTCCTTGTTTCTTGCTTGCTTGAAATTATCCACTAATTTCAATAATAGAACTCTAAAGGTATGATGGAAAGAGCTGAAGTAGAATGTAAAATCATTTCTGTGTAGGAAATTTGATAGGAAAAGGTGGGTATGCTGAGGTTTATAGGGGATACCTGCAAAGTGGGAAGCTTGTAGCTGTAAAAAGGCTAACACGAGGAACAACAGATGAAAAAGTGGGGGATTTCCTATCTGAGGTGGGGATTATGGCCCATGTGACTCACCGTAATACAATTAAGTTGATTGGATATGGGATCGAAGGAGGAATGCACATTGTTCTTGAATATCTGCCTCGTGGGAGTTTAGCTTCTCTGCTTTATGGTCGGTTTATTGCTTTTTGGGTTCTCTTTTCATAACATGTGAAGGTGTCTATTTTAATCAAATCCCATTTGTTTTAATTGACAAGTGTTCAGTTATACAGGTTCAAAAGAGACGTTAAATTGGAGTATCAGGTATAAGATTGCTTTGGGGACTGTTCAGGGTTTACTGTATCTTCATGAAGGTTGCCAGAGAAGAATAATACACAGGGACATCAAGGCTGCAAATATCTTGCTTACTGAGGACTTTGAGCCTAAGGTATCCTTTAATCATGCCAACCAAAGCCCTTCCTTTTAATAGATTAAATGTAAATTGCTTCTTTTTTATTCCTTTCTTGATCGATGTTATCCTCCTCTGTTCAATATGGCTCTGAGTCAGAGCAGATTCGTTACTTTTATCAGTAGATATTGACAGAGATTTGCCACAGATTTGTGATTTTGGGCTGGCGAAGTGGCTACCAGAGCATTGGACTCACCATACTGTTTCCAAGTTTGAAGGCACATTCGGGTTTGTATAGCTACCTAGGACTAACCCGTTCTCTGTTTTTAAGTATCTGAGGTTAATCATTTAGTTCTCTGTGTCAGCTATCTTGCTCCTGAGTACTTGATGCATGGAATAGTTGATCAAAAAACTGATGTTTTTGCCTTTGGAGTACTGCTGCTGGAACTAGTCACTGGACGCCGAGCTCTGGATTATTCACAGCAAAGTCTTGTCTTGTGGGTATGATTAGTACAATAGTATGATTACATAGAAAAAAATGCATACTAATGTCCTATGGATTAGGCTCTAAACTCAGGTTTTGAACTTGTCAGGCAAAGCCCTTACTAAAGAAGAACGAGATTATGGAACTTGTTGATCCTACTCTCGCCATGAACTACGATGCTCGGCAATTGAATCTTGTGCTGTTGACCGCTGCTTTATGCATACAACAGTCTTCTATCCGACGACCGCAAATGACTCAGGTACAGAAAAGAAACTTTGGCACCCAATTTCATAGCTTAGTTATTAGAGATGATGTTATGTGCAAGGAGGAACTTGTTTTGAACCGTGTGGTTGATTAGATTTGCATTTGGAACCTCATGACAGGTTGCTGAGATTCTGAATGGCAATCTAAGTTCCTTGAAGACGATGAAGAAAAGCAAAATATCATTCTTCCGAAAAGCTTTAGAAGAAGACATCCTTCATGCAGGACAATACAAATCACACAAAAAGAATTAAACTTTTATCACTTTGGCTAAAACTAATTGGTAGATTTGGATTCCAAGACCAACCATCTAAGCTGCAGTTGCTCCGTGCAGCTGTTAGTTCGTAAACCGGTCTGGTAATCAACTCTACGTTGGTTAAGCTAAACTCACAGTATGATGCAAGTGTCTAATTAAAAGTTAGCATAAAGGACATAGATGATACTCTGCCAATACATACTGCAAAAACTGGGAATGCAGATAAAAGGAAGAACTGGGTATACAAGTTTTATTTATTTATTATTATTATATACCACTGCCATTACTCTTCGGGTGCACACCGGGTAAATAAGCTTTAGTAGCTTCTTGTTCATCAAAGAGTGTATGTATATATATATATATATACGTGTTCCTGTTACAGAAGAGTTTGGCAAGAGTATGTATTCTTCCAGCACACCAGAATGAAGAATTATATGAAGGAAGGAAGCAAAGGACAAGTGTTTTGGGCAATCCTATGGTGCTTCCTCTACTGAAATGCCTAATCTGCCTCCTTCCTCAACTGGATTACCAGTAGAAGCAATAGCTAGCTAGGAATTTGTATGAAAGCTCAGAGATGATTATGTAAAAGAATTGATGTACACTATAAATGTTGCAAACATTCAAGTCCCTCACTGACTTATTAATTATTCAATGCCATTGTTAATTTGACAATGAACATATATATAAACGATAACAAACCTAATTTTTCTGTTTTGCCAGGATTAGATGAGGGCAATCAATTGTAATTACTCTTTCTCTTATATATATATATATATATTTTAAATCATCGCATGATCCAATGTCCTTGACCTTGGCCAGTAATATAATAAAATTACATCGAGTTATAATATAATTACAATTATGTTATATTGATAAAAAATTTAATAAGATTCTTTTTTCAGAATTTTAAAATAATAAAAAGCACCTAAAGTCTTTTATCTAAAAAAAGAAATCAACTCCAAAGCCACAAATACTGAGTTATGGTATAAAAATTTAGGCCAACAACTCATGACCCAAGCCTCCCACTACCCAACTCTTAAACGAAAACTTGGTACTAAACTAAATCAATCAACAATTAAGAACATAAGTTGGTCTCTATCTCCATTAGTGATATGATTATATTTACCGAACATAATGAGATATTAAATAATAAATGGTGATTTAATTGTCAAATTCCAACCAATAGCAAATTGAAAATGAAATGACAAGAAAAGAAAGCAAGAGAAAAGGAAAGAAAGGAAAAGAACAGAAGATTTAAAGGTAAGTAAACAACAAACACAGAGAGAGAGAGAGAGAGCGATGGACACCAGAGAAAAGATAATTAAAAAAGCCTACAGAGGAAGAAACTGCTACTACTCCACACCGCTACTCCATAGATAAGCTTCATCTCTCTTTCCGATTCAAAACTCACTGAAACCGAACCTTCGGGTTTCTGCCTCTTTCGAACTGCGATCGAGTATCATTGGATGTTATATCCGATCGTCGACGGCGATCGGCGAAGCTCGGGGGCCGATGCAGGAGGCGGCGGTTGCGGGGGTGAAGAAGAGGCTTCTTGTTGTAAGTCGCGGCCGGTTGTTGTTTTTCTTGTTGCTGTAGTTGTGGTTGATAGGAGTTTAGGAGAAGAAGGTTGATAAATGAAAAAAGGAAAGAGCAGAAATAACGGCTTGTTGCCGAATTCACTGAGGATTATATCTTCTTGCCTTAAAACCGTCTCCACTAATGCTACCACCACGGTTCGCTCTGCGAGTGCCTCCGTTGCTTCTTCAATTTCCACTTCTACTGAGGATCGTAAAGATCAGGTTCTTTTTCGTTATTCTTTTTTCATTTTCTGAAATTTTGGTTTGCCTCAAATTAGCTACCTAGAAGTTGGAATATAATGTGAGGTTAGTTTTCTGCCATAGGCGTGATATGTGTGGTGAAAGAATGAATGAGAATATTTGCTTATGCTATCATTTATTGTATACATCAGTTATTCGTTGTTTCGGGTGCTATCCTGTGATTGGCTGGAAATCTTATAATTGGTCACCCTTTTGGACTTTTCTGTCTAGTTTGAATGATGTTGGTCTGGAAATGAAATTGTCTCTGCTCGATTGGTTGTTATGTTTTGCTTAGGTTTAAGAAGTTTGAACTAGCGCTTAATATAGTAGAACGTTATTTCAAGTGAGAGCTTGTTAATCATGCTTCTTAATTCCTCGACATTGGGGTAGTCCTCTGCTACTGTTTATGAATCGGAAGCATTTTGTTCTGTTTTTATAGTCCTCATTTTTAGGAAAACATTCACCTGCTAGTGCTACCTCTATGCACACAAATTGTTGATTATAATGTATTTCTGAATCATGATCCTTTGTATTTGTGGAACATGGGGATTCTAGGTTCTGGGTTTTTTTAATCTGCTTCTGCGTTTTCATTGTTCTGTAAGTTTATGTTTATCTGGATCTAGATTTGAGAGTTTATTGGTGAACAGGCAACATGGGCTGGGTTTGACAAACTGGATTTAAGTCCATCTGTTTGGAAGCATGTTCTTCTACTTGGTTATCAGAATGGATTTCAAGTGCTTGATGTGGAGGATGCATCCAATTTCATCGAATTGGTTTCGAAGCGTGATGGTCCAGTTTCATTTTTACAGATGCAACCCCTCCCTTCTAAGTCTGATGGACATGAAGGATTCATATCCTTGCATCCTTTACTATTGGTTGTTGCAGGGGATGATACAAATGGCTTAAACTTTGATCAAAATCTTAGTCACCAAAGTGGATTGGGACGAGATAGTAATATTGACTCTCAGTTAGGAAGCATGGTTAATTCACCGACTTCTGTTCGATTTTACTCCCTTCGCTCACACTGTTATGTGCATGTCCTAAGATTCCGCTCAGCTGTGCTTTTGGTCAGATGCAGTCCTCACATTGTAGCTGTGGGTCTGGCGACTCAAGTAATTGACTGCTTGTACAGATACTTTAATTTCGTTGAATTATGCACTCTATTTTTTGTGAGCTACACTATTTAGAAATTGAGTTCTACATGAAATGATTATTTTCTGGCTGGTATTATTGAACTGTGAATTTCACATTGACTCAAATATAATTATGGATTTTTCTGAGGGCGAGCCTTGGAGCAACTGGTAAAGTTATTCCTTTGTGACTGAAAAGTCATGGGTTCGAGTCACAGAAACAACCTCTTTGTAAAAAATACAAGGGGAAGGCTGCGTACAATTGATGTCCCTCACCTAACCATCGCAAAGCAGAGAAATTGAGTTTGTTGTTGTTGTATAATTATGTATTTCTCTCTCTTTCATAAATACTTTCTACGCTTTGCCTTCATGTTGAATTTTTAATTTTCAGATGGATGAATTTTCTGTTTTGGACTATCAATTCGTCAGAAGTCTTATTTCTTAGCATTAAAAAACTTTGCTACATGCAGAACTACTTCATCTAGAAGATCAAAGTTTAATGTCTATCCATTTGAAGATTATGGAATTACCATACATGCCATACTCATATTCTTAACATTTAATGACAGATATATTGCATTGATGCTGTCACACTTGAGAATAAATTCAGTGTTCTTACATATCCTGTTCCCCATTTGGCTGGGCAAGGAACAACTGGAGTTAATGTAGGTTATGGTCCAATGACAGTGGGTCCTAGGTGGTTAGCTTATGCCTCGAATGGTCCATGTCTGTCAAACACTAGCCGCTTAAGTCCACAAAACTTTTCTTCTCCTCCAAGTGCGAGTCCATCAACATCGCCTGGTGGCAGCAGTCTGGTAGCTCGTTATGCAGTGGAGTCTAGTAAGCAATTGGCTGCTGGAATCATTAATTTAGGGGACATGGGATACAGAACGTTTTCAAAATATTGTCAAGAATTGCTTCCTGATGGATCTAATTCCCCAGTGTCATCAAGTTCTGGCTGGAAAGTTGGCAGACTTCCTGGAACGGACATGGATCATGCTGGGGTGGTAAGGTTTCTCTTTTTAACTTTTCAAATCGTTAAAAGACTACTTCATGTTAATCTGATTATAGCTGGTTCAGTCATTTACAGATCCTTTTTTTCTTTGTCCCATGTTATTTACTTTATAAGGGCACACATTTGACATAATGAACAGTTGATAATTACAATTCTGTATAGTTATTTACAGATCTTTTTTTCTTTGTCCCATGTTTTTTACTTTATATGGGCACACATTTGACATAATGAAAAGTTGGCAATTACAATTCTGTATAGCATAGATGGTAGTGGTGATAATTTGATGACAGCACTTTATTTCATTCAAATGCTGGACCTGTGGCCTCATCCAAAGGTTTTGATGGGAGCTCATGATACGAAGGTTTTTATGTTCTGGATGAACTCATTGAATGCTGTGTTGCTTTGCCTTATACTCTTCATACTTTGAATTGAATTTCTGACCAACTTAAAATTTTAACCTTTTAAATAAAAATCAATTTCTTGGCCTATATTTGTTCCAATGTTCTAATAATACAAATGGCCCTACAATTCCATTTCATATTTTAGACAGAAGGCCCCATTTTTCAAACAAATTTAATTTTGGATGGATGTAAAAATACAGGAAATTCTCAAACAAATCAAAAAATATATTGTCTTGCATAGATTATGGATTAGAACTTTAACATTTCCTAATTAAACTCACTCCAAATAAGCTTTTATATATGTTAGTCTCAGTTTGTTTTTTTTTTTAATTCTGTTGAAGCGATGTTAGCAAGATGTCAATACTCAAATATTTGTTATTATGCATTTCTCGTCATTTTGGGCCTTCTTGTCCGTTTCAAAATTTGGTATCTTGTTCTCGTTCTTTCTTGATTTATTGCTTGGTTCAAATGGTCGATTGTAGGTTGTTGTCAAGGATTTTGTGTCTCAAGCTGTCATTTCCCAATTCAAGGCTCACACCAGTCCCATATCTGCACTATGTTTTGACCCCAGCGGAACACTTCTGGTTACAGCTTCAGTTTATGGGAATAACATAAATATATTCCGAATTATGCCATCTCGCCTACAGAATGGACGCAATGTTCAAAACTATGACTGGGATGCTTCCTATGTGCATCTTTATAGACTGCATCGTGGAATAACATCAGCTGTGAGCATGGAATTTACCTATTACCAGTTTTCTTCTTTAGCATTCTATATTTTTTATTCTGACTTTTGTACATGTTTTTATTTTATCTAATAGCTGATTCAGGACATATGCTTTAGTCACTACAGTCAGTGGATTGGTATTGTTTCATCCAAAGGAACCTGCCATGTTTTTGTGTTATCTCCTTTTGGTGGTGATGCTGGATTCCAGTCATTTAATTCAATGGGTGAAGAGCCCTCTCTATTTCCAGTTCTATCTTTGCCGTGGTGGTCTACTTCATCTTACACAATCATTCACTGTCCTTCTCCACCTTCACCTCCACCTCCAGTTTCACTTTCAGTTGTTAGCAGGATAAAGTACAGTAGTTTTGGATGGCTTAATATTGTTGGCAATGCCACTGGAAATGCTACAGGAAAGGTTTTTGTCCCATCTGGAGCAGTTGCTGC
>JANIMX020000289.1:2222408-2235340 GCA_024582655.2 Erythroxylum kunthianum | reverse complement strand
GGGTGTTTGAACACCACCAACCAACAGTCCACACCACCACTCCACCTATTTTGAAGACCCAACCTGGTGGATTTGTTCGAACCATCTATACTTGTCCTACATCAGGGCAAGCTAAGTCTTCTTTCCCTTCTGGTATGATTTTAACAATTTTACCAGTCATGACCTATACAGAAAGAGTGAATCCTCCCATCCACCATGTCAAAGCCAACGGAGATCCAGTTTACATCAGTCATCATCGTGGTCATTTCATCTGGGATTTTGACCTTAATATGTGCGACCCTGACTGTGATTGTCGCTATGATGACTCTGATGACGATTACGACTATCCCTGTCCCCAAAGTCGTCGTAAAAAGAAGCCCCCCAGCTTCTTGTAATCCTCCTCTCACGCGAAGGGGTAACATTGATCCAAATTCTGATTCATGGACAAACATGCCCTCAAAGCCTTGTTCCAAATCCATCCATGAATTAATCAAGCCTACCAAGTGCTTGACAAAAGTTCCTAAGATACCCAAGCTATCTGTCATCCCTTGTATGATGGTCAGACCTTATGATGAAGATTTTCCTCCTTTAGACAGATGAATAGATGGTCTTTCAAGGTTTGAGGACAAATGAAACAAAGCCTTGCTTTTATAGACGAAGCAAGTGACTAACAAATAACATGACGTTATTCCAACAGTTTTTGGATTCTCATGTGAGAACTGGGAATGCATCTATCTAAACTTCCCAAATTTATGATGACTATGTCAAAACATACTGAGGTAGAACTAGAAGTCACTGAAGCTGACTCAATGGGAACAACACAGGCCACAAGATCGTTATCCTGAACAACCAAAGCCTTCAAAGGCAAAGCATAAACATTTATACCGTATGACGGGACGATATTATTTACTCAATGGTCTTAATAATGTTAATCTTCGTTTATAATCATTGGTGCATATATATTTGATATAAAATTTAAATGTTCATACAATTGTAGGTAATTCAATTCTAATTAGTTGCATGCACGACAATAGTTACAGTTAAATATTGTTCCACAATAACAGTGAATATGTTGAATGTGTAATTGAATTCTTCATACAAAAATTTCAGAAACTAAAATGGATATAAGCTAACTCGTTCAATGTCATTAAATGAAGTAAATAATATCCTTAAAAAAATAACAAGGATGTCAATGAAGCTGCTTGTAGAGGACAATGTCAATGATGGAATTCTTTATAGATTTAAAATTTTAGACTTCAAAATTTTGTGTTAGAGGCCTAGTTATTAGTCATTTAAATTAAATTTATCTTTTAATTTTAAATTATTTGTAATAAATAACTTATTTTAATAACGTACATTATTTTTTTAAAATTTATATGATGCACATTAAAAATTAACAATATATTATTAAGTCATTTTTTAAAATTTGTCTAGTTTTGTTTCTGTTTTTAGATTTTATTTTTTATTTTTAGTTTTGATTTCTTCTTATTTTCATAATTTATTAAGACTGTATTTTTTTATCTTTTATTTTATTTTAATATAATCATTTAGTTTATTTTAATTTGTATAATTAATTAATTTTAATAATGAAATATGTATTAACCTTATGTAATTATTTATTTTGAGTAAATTTATTATTATTATTATTAACAAATATTTCATAATTAATTTTTAATAGAAATGAAATTAAACAGGCAGCTAAGTATGCAATTATATTTGTGATCTTGAAATGCATTAGTTTGGGAGTGATAGTGTGAAAAGCCCACAAAACTGTGAAAGCTGTTCTGTTTAGGCTTTTTATTTCCTTAAGGCCCACTCAGAACAGTAAAAAACTAAAACCCTGCTCTCCTCTTCTTGTCAAAGACAACAAAACCATTTCAACATTGCTAAAAACCCTAAAAGAGAGCTTTGCTTAGCGATCAACAATGGCTGACCAACACAACAGCCATCACGAAGCCATCGTCTCCAAAACCTTCCCTGTAAAGCCAAAGCTAAAACCCAAATCCAAAACCCCCTCAAAAACCCCTGAATCAAAGTACTGGTCTTCCTTCAAATCCCACCAAATCCCAAACCTGGTCTCCTCAATCCCCTCCATCCAGTTTTCGCCCAAATCAGATTCTCATCTCTTCGCAGCTGCTAATTCAGCTTCAATCACTCTCTTCTCATCCCAATCCCTTTCTCCCACTTCCAAAATATCCTCCTTCTCAGACGTCGTTTCTTCCTGCTCTTTTCGGTCCGATGGCTCCCTCATCGCCGCCTCGGACATCTCTGGCCTTGTCCAAGTTTTCGACGTCAAGACCCGAACTCCACTTCGCCGGCTCCGGTCACATACTCGTCCAGTTCGGTTTGTCAAGTACCCCGTTCTTGATAAGCTCCATTTGGTGTCTGGTGGTGATGATGCAATCGTTAAGTACTGGGATGTTGCTGGAGAGAGTGTGATTATTGACCTGCAGGGTCATAAAGATTATGTGAGGTGTGGAGATTGTTCTCCGTCTAACCCGGAGATGTTTGTGACTGGGTCCTATGATCATACAGTGAAGTTGTGGGATGTGAGAGTGGACAGTAAGAAATGGGTAATGGAGTTAAATCACCTGAAGCCAATTGAGGACGCGACGTTCTTGCCTTCTGGTGGAATGTTGGCCACTGCTGGAGGGAACAGTGTGAAGATATGGGATTTGCTTGGAGGAGGGAGGCTGGTGTACACAATGGAGAGTCATAACAAGACTGTCACATCTATTTGTGTGGGCAGAGTTAGGAAAGATGGGGAAGAGTTAGATGCAACTCAGGATAGGATTTTGAGTGTGGCTCTTGATGGGTACATGAAGGTTTTTGATTATGCAAGAATGAAAGTGACTCATTCGATGAAGTTTCCTGCTCCACTTATGTCAATTGCAGTTTCAGGTGATTCCAGAACAAGGGTAATTGGTACTTCTAACGGAATCATTTTTGCAGGGAAGAGGAAGGTGAAGGAGAATGTGGAAAAGGCTGGATTGCCAGATTCAATGGGGCTAGTGAGTGTGGAGGAGCCACAGAGACGGGTTTTAAGGCCAAGTTATTTCAGGTACTTCCACAGGGGTCAGGGAGAGAAACCAAGCGAAGGGGACTACTTGATAATGAGACCAAAGAAGGTGAAATTGGCAGAGCATGATAAGTTGTTGAAGAAGTTCAGACACAAGGAAGCTTTGGTCTCGGTGTTGGGTGGGAAGAATCCGGAGAATGTTGTGGCTGTGATGGAGGAATTGGTGGGCAGGAGGAAGTTATTGAAATGCATAACTAATTTAGAGGAGGAAGAGCTTGGATTGCTGCTGGGGTTCTTGCAGAAACACTCGACTATGCCAAGACATTCTGGGTTGTTAATGGGGTTGACAAGGAAGGTGCTTGAGATGCGAGCCGGGGACATTACAGCTTCCGAAGCTTTGAAGTTGCATATTAGAAACCTTAAACGTGCAGTTGAGGAGGAGATTAGGATCCAGCAATCGTTGCAAGAGATCCAGGGAATTATTTCTCCTTTGTTGAGGATTCCTGGAAGATGAAGATTGCCTCTTTCTAATGTTTAATCTTGTCTTGTTATAGAGAGAAGTTCACATTTTTGTGTAATCTGAGCTTGCTTTCTGTGGTAATTTGAAGGTTTTAATGGTCTTAGGAGCAAATTTTAGTTTTAAGTACTAAAAGCGCTATTTCTAAACATGCGTGTGGTTCAATAAGAAGCTGGAAAGGATTGTTGTCCGGCAAAATTGCTGATCCACTTTGATGGAAACTTTCGGTGAGCCAGTATCCTTTATGAATGGCAATGATCCCACCAGAATTCTTTTAACAGGCATCCGATCGGATCAAAAGTCCGAAAGTTGTCCAACTGTAGACTTTTTTTAGCTTTTCAGTTTTTCTAAATTGTCTCCATTTGAAAATCAACATAATCTTTGTCTGTAAATATCATATTGAAGTACAAACTAAAATGTTCTTTTAAAACTCAATCAAATCAATTTGAAGTTATACATTAATCGTGTTTTGGGATTGGGATTTAGATGTAGCGACTGCTGACACTTACCAAAGCTTCCTTTCCTCAAACTTCTCGTGCGTGTATAAGGTGTTAGCTTATAACCATTTTTATCAACTCATAAAATTGTGATTATAAAATTAGTTGTTGAATCAATATGGCAAGCCCGTTTAGTTCTTCAATTTGCTTAAATAAGATTATATGACCCTTGAAGACATAACATAAAAGAGTAATCAACAATATAAGGGTTTTTTCTGCATATTCAATCAGAAATTTATGTATTGCTACTAAAGCACAAAGGAAAGATGCTTTCAGCAGTATCTACAAACTTCATGCTATGCACCTTAAATTTACACCCCACAACTAGTGTTATTAGATAGATGTCCCTGCCGACACAAGGTCCATTTGTCAGGCGCATATCATCATATACATGAACGAAGTTATCTCCTCGACCATTTTCATACCTTATTTTCTAGAAGCAGAAACTCCTGCTCTCGCCTGGCCTTTGCTTTCATCGCTTGAAACTTTCAACGATCTCAACCTGGATGATGGTCTTATTGAATGTATCAAAGGAGCTTCCTCTTCTTCCTCATCATCTTGTTTCTCCTCTTCATCCTCAGCATCTTCTTGATCAGATGCACTAATTGAATCCTCTTCTTCACTTGAACCATGTTCATCAAAGAGTTTCTTTCCTTCTATATTACGACGCTTCCTTGGGCGGCCCCTGCGTCTCACACTAGGCCTGTCTTTCTCATCTGCAAAATTCATACAAATATCACCCATGCATAAGATTCTTTGAGCCAAATGTTCAAACCAAAATTAAAATAGTAAAACATTGCAGTTAAACATATCTTCAACTTCAAGAATCCTAAGATATGTAACAACCAATGACGAACACCATACTTGACCATTTGGCAACTGTTTATCATAACGACTTGTCACTGTTTCTGTACCATAAATTTAGAGGTATCACCTAAAATAGAATGTTCTGCCATGAGACATGTGAGGATAAAGAGCTCAATGAACAACGTTGAGCTCATAATATAAAGCTTAAAAGAAGAACAGAACAAGCTAATCAGAACAAGAGCACCCACCGGTACGCGCCTATCCCAATATACACATCTAGATTGAAAATTTTCACTTTCTTGGTTAGATATCTTATTGACCAATAAGTAGTTCAAGCGAAATAAATAATTAGACATCTCAAGGATGTCCATTCTAAAAGGCAACCCGCTGTCAAAAAGTGTAAAAGTTGCATCTCTCCTAATTGCTGCAGGCATTGCCACAGGAACATGTCTCTCTACCAGTTAAAGGTAAGGCAGCGTACTACTAGACCTCCACAGACCCCGCATGTCAGCGAAATTTCTACTGGGTGTTGTTGTTGTTGTTTTTTTATTGCCACAGGAACATGCCATAGCATAGAACTGCCAACAACAATGTTTTAGCACACCATGAGACTTATAGTTCTTGCCTCTTGGTTAGGAGGCAGAATTGCAAGACTCAAAAAAGGGATAGAATGCTGAGGGGTTCCGTTTTCAATCCGTTTTGTTTGGTACAGATCAGCTTTCACCTTCTGGTGAAGGTCTCCACTACTTAATGGTGAAGTGTAATGATCAAAACAATCAATTCCAGCTATATAGATAATCTTAGATACTATAGATAATATGTTATTTATAGCATTTAGGCCTCACAAAGAAAATCTCCCAGGAGCAGAAAATCATTAATAAACAAAAGGAGTGGAAAGAGATTTAACCACACACATGCACTCCTGCCTTGTAATTATATTCTGATGCATGTGAAGACAGATGTGACTAGGAGAAGGCATAGAGACATTAGAAGATGAGCAACCATGTAGTTTAAGTAAATACAGAAATACCTACTTTCAACTAGAGAAAGCTAGGTAAAAATAAAAAAAAAGATAAGTATGGTAGCTATTAAACAAACCTTCCCTTCACTAAACAAAGGCATTTGAAATAAACTACAGTTGGGCATAATTTTACCTGGCAAACCTTCATTCTTTGCATACTTTTCTCTCAAGGTATCAATGAATGTGAAGTATGGTCGCCAACCACTGGGATCTTCATCGGTGTTCACATTCCCTGTCCGGCGTTGGACGTCCTTCAGGCTATTCTCAAAATAATCAACTGTTAGTTATAATGCATTTGCAGGAGCCAAAAACACCAAGTCATACATTATTTACGTGCCATCTTTGACCAAAATCAAAATAGCAATTCCATTCTTCCTAATTTTACAGAATCTTCTTTTACTCTTTCAAAGAGAGGGGGCTGCAAAATGAATTATCAGAGAAATTTTCTCTTACATTTCCATGACATCGGGTGCCGGAAGTTTAGAAACAAAATGGAGCACTGCACCTTCCAGAAAGGACAACTGTTTTGGAGCATCTGTGAAGGCAAACTCTATACCATCCTTGACAAGTCTTAATATGTCTGATCTATGTTTGTTCCGAGCAGCTCCCACGTACATTCCAGAAAGTCGAGTTGCCAGATCCTTGCACTCTTGAAATGACTTACGATAGGATTCATCATCACTTTTGGCAAGATCTGCCAGATAGCGATAATAAGCCTACTCAAATCATAAAGAAAGAAGAAAATCAATGAAGTATTTATCAGTTTATGCACAGAAACAGAATCAATCACAGAAACACAGTTAAGAACTTAATTTTTTAAATTATATAGAAGCTCAAGACATCAAAAAATGAAACTGTTGGAAGAATGCACCTTCAATATAGCCAGAATATTTTCTGAAAGAAATCACTGTGTAGATATCGTTTAAAGGATAAGCTAGAAAAACTACCATGAAGCTGAAAATGTCAAGTCAGACAATACTGGCAAATCTACTACCATGAAACTGAAATGTTAGGTCAGGCTCCTAAAAGCTTGAAAAATGAAAGTAAGGATGAATCCGGGCAAATCTATTACCATGAAACTGAAATGTTAGGTTAGGCACCTAAAAGCTTGAAAAATCAAAGTAAGGATACTACTGGGAAATCTGTGAGCAAATTTTCCTTGTTGTACAGTATGCATCAACTTCTAGGAAATATGAAGAAAACCAGATATCATGCATTGCTGAGGCAATAAAATGTAACATGTGAAAGGCAGCAGTTTGGCCCAAATAAAATTGTTGATTGCCAAAAGATACAAGTCCTACCCTTTTCAAGGCTTCAAGAAAGATATTGGATATGTTATCATCTTTTTTCTTCATGACAGTGATCAGATGCTTGACAACATCCGCAACACTAGTTCCATGCATCACAAAATGAGATACAATTTCTGGAGAAAGACACTCCTGCATCAATCAGATTAGATCAAGCAAGTGAAGTATAAAACTAATGACCAAATCTGATCAAGATGTAGAAAAGGGTAGATCACCATAATTAAAGCTCATATGATGTGCAATTTGAACACCCTCAATCCCATCACGGCATCACCCAAATCAAAAGAAAGATATAAAAGAACTCAAGTGAACTTCCTCAAGAAAAGCATGAAAGCTACAACTATATCTTATTGATTCGTCAAAAGACACAAGAACAATAAGTAACAAACATATGACATGCTAACATACAACATATAATCACCTTGGAAACTGTATCAGTAACAACTAACTTTGCAGCAGCTATCATAACTGCATCTCTGTTCGTCTCCTCAATGTACTCTTTGTTCATGTCCTCGTCCTCTGTTTCATCTGTGATAAATTCACTAAAAGTTATAAGACAGCAATGGAAACCAAAGCAAATGTGTTTAAATGTAATGAAGTTAAAGATTAAAAACCATGTTAGTAGATAGGATCAGCTGCTCCACATGCTATTTGTGACATGGAACCATGTTAAGGCAAAATAAAATCGTCATAAAGTAAAAGGTACCGAGTCACCTGAAATCTTAAGTTGCTGTTCACAAAGTTTCCAGAATTTTCGAATAACAGATTCATCTGGATGAGATCCTAAACTTTCCAGCTTTGTTGAAGAAAAATTGGCCTCTCTGAACAAACACCAAGCTTCTGCAAGTATAATTGAAACCTGCACACAAAACCGTTCCCATTTGATAAATACAACAGCATTCAAGAAGCCTTTGAAATTTTTTCCCACTTCACTTGATAAACATATAGAAAAGAGAAATAGCATGCTTACCCTGCAAGCCAGCTGATTTCCACACTTATTCCCTTCCTTATCTTCAGAAGTGGGCTCAAGGAAGTACTCAAGTTCCTCAAACAAGGCATCTCTTTTCAAGAGAAGAGAAGATATGGATGCTTGTGTGGCACTTCCACTATTTACAATGGCCTGCAGGGACCAGGCTACATGCAAGTACATATTGAGAAGCAGAAAACTAGCAACCTGAGAGTGCAAAAGGATGAGTAAATGCATGGAAAATAGTATAGTAAATCCAAATCGTTTAGCAAATTACTAACCTCATCGTCCACGCTTCTGAAACTGTGGAGAATCTTCACAAGATCTTCATACATGTTCTCCATAGGTACAGACTTCGATAGCTGAAGCTCATATAACCTTTTCAAATTTACAAGTACCGAGTATTCATCACCATCCTGCAGATTTACGCATGTTACTTTTCCTCCACTTTACTATAATAGAAAATATATCAAAAATAGAAACTACCTCTGCTTCTTTCATAGAAGATTTAAGCTTAGAAATTAACTCATCTTCAAGATTTTTCAACTTGTTAGAAGCGAAATCTTTCAGCTCCCCTTGACTCTCACTGGAACAAAATGTAATGGCCTTCACACAGGATCTCAGGGCCTCCTTCTCACCATGTTTAAAGAAAGCTTCTTTAACAAGGTTAAGGACATTTTTGAAATTCTGAAATGACCAGCAAATTAAAGTCAATGTAAGACAACATTTTATGATGATGAAGGCATGCACTTACAGGCATTCAACCAATCACCTGTTCCTGTCTTTTCAAGGAATACAGTTCTAGGTTCATATGCACAATAATTTCCACGAGTGATGGAATTTTTGCTTTATCAGCCATGAATTTGCGTAGAAGCAGTGGATAGTTCTTCATCATAGCAATTGTTATGTCCCGTCTGTTGATTTCAAATATTTCCTGGCATTGGAGGTAAAGATAGCATTGACTTCCCTTAGAAACTTACAGTTAGAAAATCAAAAGTGAGTATATTACAATGTTACATATAAATAAAGATTCATGATAAAATAAGCTGCATTCAAGAGAGATCCTTAAATTTCCAATTTTACAGTTTATCTGACTTAAGCATCACAGTATTTATTCCAGGACTCAGAACAATGTTCCTTGTAAGAACAATAACTATCCAGCAACTATATTTAGATAAAGGAAGACGCTTGATTAAAAGAACACCAACTCAAAAGATCACAAGTTTTTTTAAGGAAAATAAGCCAAGGCCTAAAAACAAAATTACATACTTTCTGAGCTTTATTGTAATACTGCTTTCGGTTGTCTGAAGCTGGAACAATTCTCTCTCCCACAGCCTTTCTGACAGATGCAAACAGAAGCCTCACTAAATTTGTCGCATCATCATCTGTAAGCTCAATCATTGGATTCTCATCTAGGAGCATGGAAATAATACATTTCCAGTCCTGCAGACAAAAGAATAAATTGCCATCTCAAAAGCAAATAGAAATTGCAATTTTACCACTAACTATCTGCATATCTTCTTGATAGATGCATGCAGCAATTTATTATAGAAAAAAATCCTTCAGAAGTTGCTGAAAGGAAATGAAAGAAAAAAAATAGTGCAAGTCCCACGGAATCATTCAGCTAAGGATCCTAGCTGTGAGGTCAGGTAGAGTCCATTCTCACTCTGATCTTTCTACAAACACCAAGTTGCATTCTATAGTTGAGAAGAAAATAATACCTTCATTGCTTTCATGTACTCCCAGACATCATCAATAACATAGATACTCAGGATTGGGTCTGCTGAAAATTCTCTTAAAATTTGTAACATTCTACTAAGATGAACCTCAGAAGTGTCATTGTCTGGAACAAAATCACCATGAGTGTAAGAGATCTGGTTCATGGAATTTAACAAAAATGCAATTTACCCTCAGAATAAGAACAAACCTCTTGAGCTAGATTGGGAACTATTGAATTTTTGTGCAATCAAGTGGTCATACACCAATTCTCCAATGGCACGCCTGATTTCTGCTGGTTCATCAATAAGTAGGTCATATAAAGGACCCAAGTCATCATCAGGTAGAAGCTGATGCCTGTTACCAAAAACATTTTCAAATCTAGATGACAATTGCAAAAGATAACAAAGCTTGGTTTTTAATACAATATCCATTACTATACACAAAAATGCATATCAAGGGAGTAAAGTTAAAAAGGGTTAGCTAAATGTTGTTACCTAAGTAGTTGTTTTACAAGTCCGATGGCACATACAGCAACTGAGACATCAACATCATCAGCAAGCTCAATCATCCGATTGGAGAATCTCTCAGTGAATAGACCAAGAGTGGGTACATTGTCATCCACAGCATAAAGATTTTGCAATGCAAGGACAGATGATTTTCTTACACCAGCATTCTTAGATTTCAATGAATGAAGAAAAGCAAGTTAGAATTCTCACACACAGATTAGAAGTTAAGAAAGAACTCATAGTAAATAACAGAGCATCCCTTACTTTATCATTCAATGTCCATCCAAGATACTTTAAGTATAAGTCCTGCAGAAAAAGGGATGGATATGATAAAATCCACACTCCCAATGACTCGATGCATGACATTCTGATATTAGGATCAATGTCTCGGTACCGATGTACAAATAACCTTCAAAAAGAAACACTAAGATAATCCATGGGTTTGATTGAACTAATGAAAAAGGCATACACGGTACCAAGGAGGTTAGGAAAAGGAGTAGTACCCCGTAAATATTTTGCGCATCATGTCTTCTAGTACAACTATCTTATCGTGGGTCATTGATAACCTTTTATTTAGTGACTCTAAACGGGGTCCCTCTGTTCTTTTCTTCTTTTCAGCATTTAACTGCCTCTGAGTAGTTTCTCGTTGTGTGCCAAGCATTTTAGCAACATTAATGAAGGATGTCACAAGTTGTAGACCCATCAAAGAAGCAACTTGACGGTAAACTCTTGGAGGAGTGCTGCACAGTATCATATTTAGGAAATTCAGCCACAGAGACATGCTTCATCATGTTTAACTGCAACGTTGAAGATCCCAAAAACAAAAGAAATAGTACTGACCATGACAGTGCTATTATGTAGTCCATGCATTTGTCAAACAATATTTTATCAAAAAGTGGTCCATTTTGGCACTCAACAACCAGATTGTCCCAGAAGGACAAGATGTTATCTTTGAAGTTTCTAAAATCCTTCCTCTTTGGGTTTTGATAATCTTCAATTTCCCCCTAAAGATCAAAGAGAAGTTAACGTTTTGGGAACAAAATTTTGGTCAATGAAGTTAGGGAGCCGATAGTGCCACCATATCTATAATTTTTATTGGAAAAAGCATAAAGAAATGTAAAAAGGAGACAAGAACTGGAAGTATGAGAGAAAGGAAATGTACTCTTCTAGCGAGATTGACTAGAGCAACCACAACATCATCTACATCAGTCTCATCCAGCACATCTTTGTTGATGTAATATTTAGCACCACATGCCTGCAAAGATATCCATTTCATTAGAAAGAGAGGTGCATTAGACTGGAAAATTTAGCTCACTTTTGCCCGTTATCAATCTTTGGGTCTTATTGAGGTTTACAACTTCACTTCTTTTGCCCATTAAAATCTGTTAAAACCAAGAAAAAGTTACCTCAAAGAGCATGGTTAATAGTTCAACCATTGCAGATTTTTTATCTTTTTCATAGCACTCAACCCATCGCTTTACTGTCTGAGAAATTTGCCTGCCATTACCTTTAATAACATCTGCACGAAGTATAAAAATAGTCAATTGACCCAAATAAAGGTAATACGATACAATGTCCTTTTATTTATATTTTTTTGTCTTTTTGACATTTCTCTCAAATTTTCAGTATGTTAAAATATAACGTTCAAAACTCAGTCATTTTATCAACTTTAAGTTTAATCCACACCCTAATCTTCCAAACCCTAAACAAGCGTGTACAAACAAATCCACCATCATTGCCTTCCAAAGAGGACCATAGAAACACATAGTTCATCATTCAACTACCCAAAGAATGCGTCAGTTACCAATCAAGGTATGGTCGGACTTGTGAGCGTAAGTCGAAGTTCCTTCCGAAGCACGACCCCGTTTAGCTCTGGGCCGAGCCTCTTGGTCGACAGAAGTTTCGCGGTCCATCTGGTTGTGGTTAGGGCTCTCATCGCTGGCTTCGCTAGTTCTCTCACGGTTCTCTGCACCACTGTCGCTGGCTTTGCTTGCGGTCTCACTCTGCGCCCTACTCCTCTTCTTCTCAAAAAAAAAAGAAAAGAAAAGAAAAATTAGGGTCGCACGCAAAACTCCGAAGAAACTAAGAAATTGACTACTTACATGAGAAGCGTCGTCGGCCATGAATTAGGGTTTGCAAATTGAATTGGGAGGAGATAATGGGACAACAGAAACTCCCGCCAAAAATGTAGCTATGTGAGCTATTTATTTCGTAGTAGTCGCAGAGTACTAAAAGGGCAAAGAATTGACGGTGGGTGAAGTTTATATTCGGATCTGTGATATGACCCATGCCCGCCCCAATCTACACCTAATCATCTACGCCCGTTTAGATTTATGAATTTTATACGAGCGAAAGTAAATAATTTATTGATTTGTCTCAAATTTATTGTTTGTCTAGCCAAAATAAAGTTAAATTCATTGATTTTTAAAAATCTATCACACAGCCCTTTGCACTACTATTGGGCAGTTTCAGCAAGAAAAAAACTTGGATTCTATTGATGGTCACTTTTAGTGAGAAATCAGCTCGTCGGCACTCCCACTGAGCAATTTTGGCAAGAAAACAGGCCGTTGGCATTGCCGCTGGTCCCTTTCGG